>CAJNDV010005236.1:202-11924 GCA_905221635.1 Symbiodinium sp. CCMP2456 | reverse complement strand
ACTCCTAAACCCTAAACTCCTGAACTCCTGAACCCTAAACCCCTCTAAACCCTATGAGGAAACCCGAAACCCTGATCTGGCCCCAAGTCTCCTATCCCAAAGCCGGCCGCAGAGAAGCGATGCGTCATTACATGTAGGCAGGTTGGTTTAGGGTTTAGGGTTTAGGGTTTAGGGTTCAGGGTTCAGGGTTTAGGGTTTCGCTAGGAAGATGTGTAGAAGCTAGAGGAGCTCTAAACCTTCAGCTCTAAAGGCAAAGCCACAAAAACTTTAAACCCGAAGCTCAAGTACTAAATTAGGGTTTAGGGTTTAGGGTTGAGTACTAAAACCTAAACCCTCAACGGCCCTAAACCCCCAACCCTAGGACCTAGACTCGACCCCAAACCCTGCCGTTTTTTCGGTGAGGACCCCAGTCTCTCCAGAGGATGACAGTAGAACACAACTACGAATACCACTCCTTATCTGAGTAGCTGGGTAGGTAACCTTTAACCTTTTGGGGATTATATAATCCTACCATAATTGAAAAGGTTAACCTTTTTTGGGCCAAGGTACTCAGCCCCTAAATTATGCTTCACTCAGGATTCAGGGTTTAGGGTTACAGTGTTATTTTTCTCCGAGCATATGGGTAGGGTTACAGTGTTATGTTTCTCCGAGCATATGGGTAGTTCTCTAAATTAGGGTCGTGCCGTACTATTTTGGACCCGAATTTAGAGGATTAATAAATACAGGGGCCTAAGTAATTACCTATACCATTTTGAAGGATTCCTTTTTCTATCTACAGTATAGGATACCCCAAAACCCTATTAATTTAGAGGATTAATACCTATACCATTTTGAAGGTTTCTTCTATTTACAGTATAAGATACCCCAAACCCTAAACCCTAAACCCTAAACCCTAAACCCTAAACCCTAAACCGGGCCCAAAACCCTATTCTCATTATTAAGGCCTCTACATGACCCATAGAGTAGAAGGGTGACGGCTACCATGTGTCAGCCTAGGGCCTTTCACCGTCTGGGCTCAGTGTCTGTTGCCAGGCTTTAGGTGCAGTAGGGTTTAGGGTTTAGGGTTTAGGGCTTAGGGTCTTAGGGTTTAGGGTTTAGGGTTTAGGGGGTTTAGGGTTTAGGGGGTTTAGGGTTTAGGGCCGGGTCGGCGTTTGAGACTGTAGGGGCATAGGATTGGGGTCGAGCCCCGCGGATGTCAATCTTCAATCCCGAAGTACATGCTCTAAACATATTATAGGGGAACGGTTAGGGTTTAGGGTTTAGGGTTTAGGGTTTAAGCCCCTATAATATGTTTAGTACTTATTCTTACAGGGCGCCAGCTGATCAGACCGCCTATCATCGACGAGCATCTTCATGATGTTGCAATGCGAGGCAGTACTTGCAGCCAGGTAAACCCAGAAGTTAGGTGATGTAATATAGGGGCCTTAATAATTACCTTCACGATTTTGGGGGATCCTTACTATAAATATTGTACACTATACCCCAAAACCCCATTCTAAGTAGTAAGGCCCCTACGGTAGGTCTTTCGACTGAGTGTTTCTACTCGGAGAGTTCTTCAACTGAAATGGCGAAGTGTACCCAACCCTTCAGCTCCCAGTTCCCTAAACGTGATCCCTGAACCTCAACCCAACACTGACGAAACACTAGATCTGAAGCTTTCCTTTTGGATTGCTGTTGTTGCTATTCCTATAGTTACCGTTTGTGATTATTGCAATAAGTACTGTTGTCGTATGAAGCTATAGCCACTCTTGTTATTACTACTGTTATCATTCTATTATAATAGACACCAACACCCTATTCTATTGACCTAGGCTCCTACATTACCAATAGGTCTACACATTTGAAGGGGACTCGATTTATAGAACCGTGTACCTAAACCCTAAGCCCTAATCTGAAAGGTGACCCTTTTGCAGAACCCTATAGTACCCTTAAAAGGTTTGGCGGCTCACATGGGTGTTGGCTGGTGCTCAGCTTGGGTTAGATTTCAGGGCTTGGAGATTTAGATTAGTTGAGTTTTTCTTCCAGAAGTGGGCTGAACTGGCTGAACTGTACTTTTGGGTTTAGGGTTCGGGGCTCCATTTCTCACAGACGTTGTAGCAAAGCGAGAGATTGAATCTCCGCATTCTCCATTCCCAATCCGCTTAGCTTAGAACAGCTCTCTTTCCGACACCTTGCGTAGCTGTGACAGCTTCAGCCCTGGTGCCCAAATGAATAATTGCCAAGACCATTCCTTTTGGTCATAATTCCCAGAGACTCCAATACCCCTTAATTAAGGAATATACCTTAAATCTGATTAGGGATCCTACTATAAATTAAGGTATATTCCCTAATTAAGGGGTATTGGAGTCTCTGGGTTCTTATTGTTGTCACTATGATCGTATAATGCAGATCCAGACCCTAGTCTGTTGATTTCGGCTCCTTCTTTACCGGTGCTGCCTCCTGCCTCTGCACTTTGGATATGATCCGCTTGCACAAGAGTGCTTTTCGTATTTGATCTGTGTCTGGGTCTTCGGAGGAGCCTGTCTGACGCTTTGCCATCGGCCACGCTTGAGGGCTCGCGCGGATCCCAAGATCGTCTATTGCAACACCCTAAACCCTGAACCCTGAACCCCAAACCTTGACCCTGAACCCTAAACCCAAAACCCAAACCCTAAAACCCAAACCCGAAGCCCTAAACCCTAAACCCCTGAACCCCTAAACCCTAAACCCCTATGTCGGGCGTAGCTCTCCGGAGCGAAGCCGAAAGCAGTGGCCAATCGGCAGCCGATTCGGGCGTTCTTCGTTGACCTGGAAGCACCTTAGATGGAACAGCATCGAAATCCAAGAGTGGGACCACTTGCCGTTTACGGAAGCTCCGGTCAAATCCAAAACTCCTATACCTTGGACTCATAACCCTAAACCCTAAACCCTCAACTTGGTAAGTTTGGGCGGAGCCTGGCGTGAAAGGCCGTGGGTCCCACTCCAGCCGTTGTTTTGAGGTGGACAGACTCGTCCTGGTTTTGCCTCATCTCAGAAGGACAGCCCTATAAGCGTAAAATTGTAGTTTCGGCTCCATGTGCAGATGTCACAACAGAAAGGCTTTAACCTGCCTGGTCGAGTCAGATGCAGATGATAAGTACCCCCAAACCCTAAACCCTAAACTCCCGAACCCCAAGTAACTTCTCCGAAGATCTGTGCAGATTCTACGGCTTTCGGAAGCACCACATGCTCGACCTAGCTCCATCAGACTCTACTGGTAACCTTGTGATTTCCACGGCGGGTTTAGGGCTTAGCGTGGGTTATAACTTGTGATTTTACACGTTTTCGAGGTGTTGGTGGGGATGCACAAGATGATGAACACCACACATGCCCGCACTCAGTCACACAAGCCTGCGAATATAACCCTGAGCCCTAAACCCTAATCCCTAAACCCTAAACCCTAAACCCAAATTGCTTATGTCGCCCCTCAAAGGCCCTGCAAGTCGGAAAGCTAATATAGGGGTCTTAATGATTAGAATAGGGTGTTGGGGCCCATTATACTATAATTAGAACAAGGAAGGGTTTAGGGTTTAGGGTTTAGGGTTTAGGGTTTAGGGTTTAGGGTTTAGGGTTTAGGGTTTAGGGTTTAGGGTTTAGGGTTTAGGGTTTGGGTTTAGGGTTTAGGAACCCTAAGTAGTGTTGGTAATTATTAAGGCCCTATAGTATTCAAAGTTCTGAAAGTGGGTTGACTGGAAACATTGAGCATGGTGGTAGCTCGGACCCAGGTAGTATCATTAGGGGTAGCCCTTAAAGGGTACCCCTTCTGAACCCTACTCAAAAGGGACCTTATTGAGAGGGTCTATATCCCCAAGGGTCCCCCTAATCATAGCTCCCAGGACCTCTCTTGCAGCTTCCTTCCCCATCCTCAGGAGGAGGGAGCGCAGAAAGTCCGAGCAAACTCAGTACCAGACCTTTATGGTTTTAAGGGAACCCTAAACCCTAAACCCTAAACTTTATGCCATATGCTAAACCCTAAAACCCAATATGGCGAATGGCAAAGCCCGGCGACGCCACCTCCTTTCGGAGCGATCCCACTCCATTGAAAGCTCCAGCGTACGACCCTCTCTGAGCTTCGCCACCCGGCTGCAGTGGTTTAGTGTCTTGAGGTCGCCTTGGGTGATGTAGTGTGTGGATGCAGGATCGGCTGTTCTAAGTAAGATTTCAGGTTTGCGATGACAGAACTTTCTGCATGTTAGCCGGAAGTCCTACTCCCTCAACCCCTCACCCATCCTGACCTAAAGATTAATATAGGGGCCTGAATTACCTATCTTATCGTGGGGGCTCCTTATCAATATACCCCAAACCCTATCTAATTATTAAGGCCCCTGCATTAGGGAGCTGGTTTGAGGCCGAAGTGGGATGTTGGTGTACTCTAGTAGCCACAATAGTTCTGGTACTATTTTGGTGGTTCCTTACTGTAAATATAGTGTGTATATATATATATACACACACATACATACCCCAAAAGCTCTATTCTGATTATGAAGGCCCCAATAGTAGGGCCAGGGGGTCTGTGAGGAAAGAGGTTGCTGTGAATTAGGATTCATGGGGCGCAGTGCTTCTGAAGATGTTTGCTTCTTCTGATTTTGATTTCCGACTGTATAGGGATCTGTATATAACAAAAGGTTTTAAAGACTCCAAGGTGTTGTTTTCCACATCGTCTCCTTGGGTGCCTTTGTAGGTACATAAACTCGAGTTGCCGTAAGGCCAGTACGATGTAATTCGTGCCTTTGAGTTCAGGGCTTCGTGCTCAGAGTTTAGATCTATCCTATACGGTGGTATATATGATAAAACCTAAACCCTATAGAGCCTAAACCCTGAACCCAGGTAGCAGACGGGTTTCGAGTTTGGAGTTCCGGAAGAACGGGTTTAGGGTTTAGGGTACCCCGAAACCCTGTCCTTATGATTCTGAAAGCCCTTTCAAACCTGGCACCCGAGAAAACCCCCCTAGAGACCTCTCAGGCTAAGGCTAAGGAACCTACTCTAATTATAGAAAGACTCCTACATGAACCTACATCACAGACTGAGGCTCTTCACAGCCCTTTATGGCTAGAGTAAGGATCCTAAGGAACCGCAAAAAAGCTCCGTAGCAACCCCCTTGTAGCAACCGTGACGGACACCCTGATACAAGCGCTGTAAAGCCTCAAACCCTATATACAAAACCTAATACACTAAACCCGACCAAACCCTAAAACCCTAAGCCCTAAACCCTAAACCCTAAATCCTAAACCTCGGCCTGTACAAACCCACTGTAGGCTTCGCCTTTGAGTGCTGCTTCGCTGCCTTTGGGCCGAACACGGCTAGTGCGCCCCGCTGACACCACAGATCAGGACACATCCTCTGGCTGGGTTTATGGGTTTAGCGTTTTGCCTGCGTTTCGGGCTTAGGGGGTTTTAGCGTTTTGCCTGTGTTTCGGGTTTAGGGGGTTTAGCGTTTTGCTGTGTTTCGGGTTTTCGGGTTTTTGAGGTGTTATAGGGTGAAGGGTTGTGTTATAAGGTGTTATAACTTAGTAGCTGGGTAGGTAACCTTTAACCTTTTGGGGCTTATATAATCCTACCATAATTGAAAAGGTAACCTTTTTTGGGCTAAGGTACTCAGCCCCTAAGATAATAGGATTTATGGTTTAGGGGTTGATCTGATTGGGGGTCTCAGGTCTCATCGGAGGGTTTCCGTAAGGGTTTCTAAAAGGCTTTTTGTTAACGGGTTTTTGCGGCTCCTGAAGGTTCCGTAGTATAGCCATACTATATACTCCAAAACAAATTCGATATAAACCCTAAAGCCTAAAACCCTAAACCCTCAACCCTGAAACCCTAAACCCTAAACCCTAAAACCCTAAACCCTAAAACCCTAAAACCCTAAACCCTAAACGCTGCTGCAGCAGGTCTGGGGCTTGGGGTTGAGGTTTTTGGATTTTGGGAGCATAGGGTCTGGCGTTTTGCGGTTGGGGGTTGGGGTGTAGGTTTTGGGTTTAGGGGTTTGGGTTTAGGGTTTAGGGTTTGGGGTTGGGGTGTAGGTTTTGGGGTTTGGGGCCCTAAACCCTAAACCCTTAACCGTTTGGGGCTTAGGGTATTGGGTTGGATGTACGTTCTAGTCGGGCTTGGACAGCAACCCTAGATTCGCGCTGCAGGCCAACAATGTTGAATCACCCTAAACCCTAAAACCTATAATACTTAAACCCTAAACGCTATACCCTAAAACTTAAAACCTACACCCTAATGATTAGGCTGTAGACCTGGGGCTCGAGGTCATGCAACAAGTATACCTTCTTTGGGCTTTTGGGAGCCCGAGAGCAATATGCCGCCGAAAGCTCCACTCCACTGTTGCTGCTCCGATTTTAGGGTTTAGGGTTTAGGGTTTTGCTCCTTGCACCGAAACTCAATAGCAACCCTAAACCCTAAACCCTAAACCCTAAACCCTAAACCCTAAACCCTAAACCCTAAACCCTAACCCTAAACCCTAAATTGCACCTTATTCTAACAGTGAAGGCTGGCTCCCAAGGCCTCATGTAATACTCGGCATTCCTACCCTGTACTCGGCCAGAAGACAGTGGAAACCCTACACCAAAGCTCACCCAACCCAAGCCCGGACAAACCCCTCAACCCTAAACCCTAAACCCTAAATACCTTAAACCCTCAACCCTATAAACCCTAAACCCTCTAAGCCCTAAGCCCTGAACCCGAATGCCGCCAGGACGAACGCTGACCACGGACGCGAAACTTTTTGCCCTTCGAAGCCCGGAGACGAACCAGAAAGCAGGGGCCCGGGTTTAGGGTTTAGGGTTTTCGGGTTTCCTGTTCCGAAAGAATGTCTGCTATTAGACTTTAGGGGTTGGGGTTTTAGGGTTTAGGGTTTAGGGTTTAGGGTTTAGGGTTTGGGGTTCAGGGTTTAGGGTTTAGGGTTTTTCTTCGCTTAGTTTGCCAGTTAGGGCCGGGCCCTTGCTGCAGAACCTTCCGGCCTCCTGGAAGGGGTTTGGCTCGCGTGCAGGCTTTGAAAACGTCCCGAAGCACCGTGGCTTCAGCAATACCCCATGTCAGCCATTCTGCGCATTCCTGTCGTCGGTAGCAGAGCGTGACGAGCACGTTGTAGCTATACAATGGGGCCTGGATCTCAAGGAGCGCGAATAGCGGCAACAAGACTTCCAGTATTCATTACAATAGGCATGCATAATAAGCAGTTAAGGATATTCAAAGCGACCACGATGCTAATTGCAATAGAAGTGATGAGCAGATGAATGGTCAAGCCTTACGTAAGCCTGAAGCCAGACAAGAGTATGAAACCCTTATGATATGTATGATAAAGAAGGCCCCTACTTCATATTCAACCGCTGGAGAGTGTAAGAGAAGATCCTGAACACCAAACCCTACAGCCCAAAAGCCTTAGGTCCTAACATAGGGGCCTAAACAATTACCACTTTTATTTGTTTTTTTTTTTGGGGGGGTGGGGGGGGGGGGCTTGTTATAATTATAGCGTAGTATACTCAAAACCCTATTCTAAGTATTCAGGCCCCTGCATTAAACTGTGAATGCTCTAAACCCTGAGAATGGACCCTGCCCTTGAGCGCTCAAGAGATCTTTGCCTCGCCCGGAGCGGAGTTGTTGAGAGACGCTGCGATCTCTTTGCGGTGCAAGGCGAGGGGAAAGATGTCATGTAGGGGTTCTAGAATAGGGTTTGGTAATATAAACCCCCAATGAAACCCTAAACCCTAAACCCCTGAACCCTAAACTTTAGGGTTTAGGGTGTTGCAGGGGCGCTGGAACTGTTCTATGAGGAGAAGGAGGGCTTTGTACCTCTATCTAGATCCTCTTGAGCATTTGGGGCTGTAGGGGATTTGGCCAGAGCTTGCTACGGTCTTGGGGAGGTGGTTTGCAATACCTGGGTTGCTTCAATAGCTCAATCTGAACCTTCTTTGGAGCCTCAACAGATTTGCCTTGCCCGCTACAGGACGGGATTCTCCGCGACGTCTGCCAGCCAGCTCACACGTCGGTCTAGACCGAAGACCGTAAACCATCCTACCCCAAAAGTGTGAGCAGTGTAAGCCCTGTTTGGTTTGCAGTTCTGAGTGTGGGGCTTGGTCCCCGTTGAGCTGGGAGCTGGCTAGATGAGGGAAGGAGATGCCCGTGCCCCAAGAGACCGGCAGCGCTGGGGCAACCAACTAACAACAGCAGAGCAACGGCGCGGCAAAGGAAGACTTCCTGCAGTACGGCCTGCCGCCGAAACTCTGGAATCCACTAAGCACTGCGTTTTCGGGAAGGTGTCGACAGCATGCCCTTTGAGAGATGCATCGCGCCGATTCCAAAGCGCCTACTTTTTAACCTCCTCTTCAAGACAGGGTGTCTTACAGAGTCTTGACATGAGAACATGGTTCGTGGCCCACACAGTTACTAGGTCAATGCATCGAGCTATTGTAAAGCTGATCGTCTAGCCGCATTTGCAGATGCGACATCCTTACATGATTTCGATGAACTGCAGTTTCTTGTCTGGTGGAGCATGGGGTTTCGGTAGATTTCAGAGTTCCGAAATCTCAAGAAAGATCCCAGGCTATGAGGGCCCAGCTCGAAGAAATTGAGATCCAACACCTGGACACACATCTACTAGACTCACTAGACGCATCCTTTGTAAACCCGAAGCAACGTCTCACACCACGTGTGAAACACCAGACACAAGCCTCAGGAGAATTTATATCGATAAACCGTATGGGTGGTTGTCAAAATTATGGTCCCTCTTGGGGTCCTTATTATAATACGGCACCTATTATTTAGGGTACCCCAAACGGGACCATAATTTTGACAACTACCCGTATGGAAGCCAGCATAGAGCTTGTCGAAGCTCTTTCGAAGCAAAGCCTTAGCGGCCCTTGGCCTTCGCCATAATTAACGCGAAACCCGAAACCCGAAACCCGAAACCCTAAACCCTAAACCCTAAGCCCTAAACCCTAAACCCTAAACCCGAAACCCGAAACCCGAAACCCGAAACCCTAGACCCGACCCCCCGAGCCGTAATTAAGCCCAACATCCTGGCAGTTAAAACCCTGAACCGCAACAACTCAACCCCCTGGATCCTCTACCTTAGACCCTGGCCCTGAATTGCACTTGGCGTTTAGGGTGTGGGGTTTAGGGTTCAGGGTTGAGGGTTGAGGGTGTAGGATTTAGCGTTTAGGGTTTAGGGTGTAGGGCTGTGGGGGTCATGGGATCGGTCATGAGCTCACGGGAAGCGGGATGCGAGGGGCATACAGAAGCCTGAATCATTACGAACAGTGTTCCTTACAGTTCCTGCTGTTGATGATATAAATCCAGCATTACAGCAAGGACCTGAACTATGGGAATTATAGTATATCCCTTATTATGGGTAATGCAGGACTTATACCTCAACCGTAGTTCTTTAAAACCCATCAGAACCCTAATCAATCATCATTGTGATGGCCCCTGTACCGGGTGTCATATGAACTTACTAGGCCCCCCGCTCTTGTAGTCCACAGTACTTTTCAACTAGCATCAATGTGTCAATACGCGTGGACATTCAACTCGAAAGTTTTCGGATCTCCATATCCAAGATATACTTGGTCATCATCCAGTATGTTATGATATAGTTTGATTGTAAGAGTATTACACCACAATACAGGATAAGACAAGATAAGTCAGTAGAGTAGAGGGCAGAGTATAGCACAGTATAGTCTGATTTGATGTGATGCAACATAGTGTAAGATGAGTTAGCATGAGAAAATATTTCATGACGATATAGTCTAACATGATATAGTAACGTAGTATAAGTATAACAGTGTAGTATCATATAATGCAGTACAGTAGTAGAGTCTTGGAGACCCTGAACACTGAACCCTCATTCTTCAACCTGGTCCAAGATGGCACCCTGCAGCTTGGAGAGGGCGGGTTTGCAAGCTAACGGCTTGCCTTGGGCCAAAGCACAGATTCACGATGTAAACCCACCCCTGCCTAGACCCTAAACCTACCATCGCAGAACAGTGGCTGCCTGTCGTCCGTATGCTTGCGATGCCCAAGAAACTAATCTGACGTTTCACACCAGAGAGCCGGCAAAATATGCCCTGCTATTGCTGTGGCGTCTGAAGGCTTGGGGTTCAGGATTGAGGTTCTAGGGCTGCGGGTTTAGAGCGGTTTAGGCTTTAGCTAGAGTTGTCGGGTTAAGGGGGGAGGGTCGGAAACCATGTTGTCAAGCAGGTTTCCCAAAACTAAACCCTCGTTTGGGAACCCAGCTTATATATCTCAGCTACCTATGTCAGTTATATAAGCCTACGTATATATAGCCTACTTATCAAGTCCCATGTTCCTTCAACTACCTTTCCAACCCTACACTGCCCGACAAATCCCATATAAACCTCTGTCAGCCTGTAATATAGGAGCCTGAGTAAGTACAGCATTACCGTTAGGGTTCCTTGTTACGATAATACTGTAAAGAAGCCCAAGGCCCTATTCTAATCACTAAGGCCCCTACACCCCGAACCCCTTATATAACCCTTTAAGGAACCCTTTCAAGGAACCCCAAAACCCTATTCTACTTGTTAAGGCCCCTACAGTACCTGCAAGGGAGTCGGGGATCTTGAGAATTAGCTTTGCGAGGATTGGGGTCTGGATCTCTGTGGGTCTCCTGGGTTACTATAGGGGCCTTCATAATTACCTATACCATTGTGGGGGTTCCTTATTATAACTATAGTATCACATACCCCAAAACCTGACTCTAATTGTTATAAGGTTCCTATACATTAAGAAGGACATTAGGAAAAGGCCACAAAACCCTAGAACCTGAAAGGCTTATGATTGTCACGTTACTGCCTGGAGCTTGGGTTTGGGATGCCGGATTTGGGGGGTTTAGGACGCTTTAGTAATATAGGGGCCTTAATAATTACCTGTACTACTTTGGGGGTTCCTTCGTACAAGTATACCCTAAACCCTAAACCCTAAACCCTAAACCCTAAACCGTGACCCTAAACCCTAAACCCTAAACCCCCCCAAACCCTACTCTAATTACTATTAAGGCTCCTACATCATGCACTTCAGGTTCTCATGTCAAAATCAGTCGTTGGAGTTTGGGTTTAGGGTTTAGGGTTTAGGGTTTAGGGTTTAGGGTTTAGGGTTTAGGGTTTAGGGTTTAGGGTTTAGGGTTTAGGCTGGAAGGCGGATGCTAAGTTTCTCCGATGCCCTTGCTGCCAGGGACCACGTTCGCGTGCGGCGCGCGGAAACATGGGCCAAAGGCATGGCTGAAATTGCTATAGGGGCCTTAATAATTACCTATATTATTTTCGGGGTTCCTTATTAGAATTACAGTATAATGGGCCCCAAAACCCTATTCTAATTGTTAAGGCCCCTACATTACTTCTACGGATAATCGCCCGCGGGATTGACCCTGGAACGTGAGGTGACTCATCGAAAGATCTGGATCTTAATCCATCGCCCCAGCCCTAAACCCGATGCTGCTCCAGCCACGACTGCGCAGCTCGACTTGATACCCTAAACACTAACCCCCCAAACCCTAACACCTAAACCCCTAAACCCTAACCCCTAAACCCTTAAATCCTGACCCCTAAACCCCTAAATCCTACCCCCTAAATTAAACCCCAAATCGGCCTCTCGAGCCAGCGAAATCTCAATTCGCCGGAGCTCGAAGTCCAAAACCGTAACCTGAACCCATCAGCCTAAACCCTGCAATCTAAGGGTGTCGGGTTTGGGGTTTAGGG
>CAJNDV010005225.1:78032-90036 GCA_905221635.1 Symbiodinium sp. CCMP2456 | reverse complement strand
TACCTACTACTACTACTACTACTACTACTACTACTACACCTACTACCTACTACCTACTACTACTACTACTACTACTACTACTACTACTGCTACTGCTACTGTTACTGCTACTGCTACTACTGCTACTGCTACTGGCTACTGCTCCTACCTACTACTACTACTACTACTACTACTACTACTACTGCTACTATTACTACTACTACTACTACTACTATTACTACTACTACTACTACTACTACTACTACTACTGGACCTACTTTGTTTGTCTTCTGGTTCTAAGGACTTTACAGATTGCCGACGACTACGACGACTACTAGTACCAGTACTACTAAGACGCCGGCGACGACGAGGACCCATTGGTACTGCTAGTACGACGGCTCTGCTGTCGCGGCAGAACTTGCGACATTAGCCTGTCGTTGTTCTCACTACTTTTATTTGTCCTTGGTGGCGCTGGCTGCCAGCTCGTCGTCAACCTTTTCCTGTTAGGGCGGCAGGCTTTGGAAGTCACGATGCGAAAACAGTTTCCCGGAAAAGGTGCTTCGCCGGCCTCTGCTTCCTTGACAAGTTGTTCAGCCATTCGCTCTTCTGCCATCAAGCTCTCATCGGACAGCACGGCCTGCGCTTGCGCAGCAATTCTGAAAGAACCCCGTTCCTATGTGTGCGGAGTTGCATGCGGCACTGCTTTGGCCGTCTCTGCCTCCGGTGTGTTGGCCACTTGCACGCGCTTGTGGCCATGCCTCTTCTGGATCTGTTCAACTACCAGAATCCCTATGACACATGAACGAAGCAGAAGCAGGAGTGAACTGGCCCGTAAAGGCAGGGCGTATGCTAGGCAACAGTGCAGCCAGGAAGCAACAGGGTCCAGGGTTGGGGTAGGGCGGGGTGGGTTGGGTGGGACGGGAAACCACGGTACATGCGGTGAAGAGCACACTCTTCAACCAAAGCTGCACAGTACATGACATATACTCGCTGCTGATACTTCCCGAATCTTCCCGACACTGTGAATTTGAATTGAACTTCTTCGCTGTCAGTGACGGCGCGAGAGTGCAGGAGCGAGAGTTCGAGCAAATGTCAGCTTGGATGGCCTCATTAATTGCCTTTTCGCGTGCGCTCGTCAAACCTTTGTCCTGTATGTTCATGGCAACCAACCCCTGGCCAATAATTACGTGATGGCATGGATCTCATACCTAGACTACATGATTTTTTCACAGAGGATCGATTACTAGAATTTAACGATCAACCTAGCAGAGACTCTATTTGAGCATGCCCTCATGTGCGGCGTGGAGCTTGAGCACACGAGGCTAGTAACAGCCATTGTGTCTAGCACAAGACGCGGTTGATGTCCCACCTCCGGTGGTGCTTTCGAAGGCCATCGGTTCCCGCCACGAGAAGCACGAGCAGCAGTCGGAAAAGCAAAGGCCTCACATCAGTGAGCCCATGAAAAGAGTTGGATGCGCGGACATGCATGGACTTCTTCAGGAAAGCCAAGCGACGCCATGGCTCCAGCCGGCGCGCTGCGTTGACGCGGTTTTGGGCTCTCTACGGAGCTCGCTGGTCATAGCGGAAAAGGCAACAAGCAGTCGCATCTCGTGCCAGGGGAACAGCAGAGCCTAAAGTCCCCTTTTTGTTGCTATGCCACGGATGCAAATCGAGGTTTCTGCTTGTCATCAACGAAACTTGGCCAGACTGTCTGGAACTGTGCGTGGGTATGGTTGCAGCAAAACGCAAGCAAGACACACAATCCAAAGAAAAAAGATGCTGTCACCACATGCGCATGTCATGTGCATAACGTTGCACCTTGTGTTCACTCAGCTAGTCGATGCTTGTTGCTTGCTTCCCCCGGCAAAAAGAAGCTAAGCTTTCAAGCACATGCAAAAAAAGCTTCACCAGCAACCAAAACGTCGACCGTTTCCACCTTGCTCAGGAAAGGCCTCGTATCTCCCACATGTACGCGCCCGTCATGACACCACAGCTCAGCTTCGTGATGCCCCTCCCGACTGCTGTCCGGGAGATGACCATTGCAGTCAAAAAGGCAGGAAGCTTGCTCTGTTCCACCCAAGAGTTGCTGGAATCTCTCGAACACACATGCCCGAGATTGCCCGAGTAGTTATGAACATCTACCAGAATCTACCACACATGAAGTCAAACGAAAGTTCTTAGCATCATGATCAAACGGCCGACGACTTGGAAAACCCGACAGAATGAGCCCGACGTTCTACAAACCCAAGTTGGGAGGAGAGCGCCACTAAAAACATGAGATGAGCCCCATTTCAAGACGTGTCGCCACACCCTGGTCGCATGCATGATCCACCAAGGACTTTGCTCTGACACGAAATACAGCACCAGCACAAACTCGATGCTACTTTTTCGTCAAACTTAAAGACTTAACGCTCTCAGACCCAACTAGCCTCAACGTTTTGCATCGTATGCCGCATCCTTCGGAGACTGAATTGAAGCGGAATGCTCACATACTGACTGCCGCCTTCTTTGAAGCAGCGAAGCATCCGTGCCCAAACAACCTGACTGTTTATCGGTTCGGCTGCAATATGGGGAAGTATCCCTCGTAGGAGGACAGCTCTGTGCGGTGCTGCATGGGCGCGTCCTGGGCGCGTCGAGCTCTCCATGTTGTTCACACGGTCATGGCTCTGCGGCGGGCGGTTGTAGACGATGTGAAACAAATGTGACGCGAACCGGTCACGGCTCCAGGGACATATGAAGCACCTTCAGGCGAACACGACGCAACAAGAAGCTTGTAATTGCACCTCATGCAAGGCCCTTGCTGCCCTTGCCTCTGCCTCGCGGCAAGCTGCAATAATTCCAACAGCGCTGTTGAAGCGACCATTCACCTGCAAGACACTGCAGCACTGCAGGGGAGGATGGCGGCTTTGAGCAAGGCCATCTGTCAGCTCGAAGCGGAATGAAGCGGATTCAGCTACATGGGCGATCTACATTCAATCCTTTTAGCCAATTGATGACGGGAGTCCTTTGCCATGCTCTCCTTAGCCCAGAGCTGGTTTGAATTTGGGCACAATTGGGTTAAACTCAAATAAGCTCTGTCCCTACCACGTGCCCGTGAGATCTCAAGGATACAAGATGCGCGGCTCCGGCTCTAAGTGTTTCTTCGAGATGTTCCGGAAAACCTACCGTAGTGTCGCCCCCTTTAAATTGCTGTGTTCTTACCTTGTTTCAATGGACACTGGACTCCCAAGCAGCTTAAAGGGCAGCTGCACAGCATGGCCTCTACGACTCGCATGCCTGGCTTCACGACCTCTCTGGATCCAGGCGGTTGGGCCTGATTCCACCTGACAGGTCGATAGGGAGACACAGGAAGGCAAAACTTTCTCTGCACATTGCCAGTTGCAAGCTGGTCTGGCCTGTCTACCAAGCCTCCTGGAGTGACGCTTTTTATTTCAAGCGTGCCAACCTGAGATGAAGTTGTGAGAATGACTGCCATCCTTGTCCAGGCGACTGTGATTGGACCTTCTCGGGAGCGGCATCGATGCCCAAGCTATCACCCGTCCTGTTCCATGTGAGGTTTCTACAGGTACAGACTCGAAGCAAGCAGCTGCTGGCAGAAAGCACCAAAACATCTACCGTAGTCTCAGCTCGCTTTAAGCTGTTCTGGTTCGACCCGGCCTCCTATCGATAACGATGGTGAACTCGGTGGGAGACCTGCCGCGGTCATTTTCAGTTTTTGACAAAGCATCGACAATCAGCGAGTGCCTTTTTCGGGTCTGTCTGCCAGGCCTGCGGAGCACACATGTAAACGAGGACACTTTGCCAGCGTGGCCAAACGGCCTCCTGGAGTCGTCAGACCCTTGCCTTGGGGGAGAAGACTGTCACATCGATCACCGGCACAAACGTGGATGACAGGAGCATCGTCACTCTCAATTCACGGGCTTCGCATGCCCGCACAGAATCCCACGAAGAACAGTCGGGACAGCGAGGCACTGCAGAGATTGTGCACGGAGGGTCGAGCATGGCCGAGGCAAACATGGAGCACCGTAAATCTTGGAGTGTGTCTAAGTCTGAGCTTGGGGCAAGTCGTCTTCACAAGAGCAGCAGGATCCTGTGGCCCCCATTGCCAACAGGTCCTCCGGTGGCAGATGGTTGAACTGTTTCCTGCGCCTCCCGCAAAACATCGTTTTGAAGATGGGTCCTCAGTGCCAGATACCCAGACGGACAAGTCTCGAGCCGAAGCAGCGGCCACAGAGCAAGCAGTTGACATCGGAGCCTTCGACATGGCACTGCTGACTCGAGGCACAATGCCTCTTCACAATTTCTTTTGGACACTGCCATTGATTCGTTAACGCAGGGGTACGCCCAGGAGACAGAGCAGGACTGAACGAAGCCAAAGCCAGCCCATGTGACTGTACAAGGAGGTTCACGGTTATGAGGCTTGGATCACGATCCCAGCGCAGGCTAAATGTCTTCGTCGCAGCACATCACAAGAAGTGTGTGAGCCTGCTGCTCTTCTCCTGTGCTCCTGAGTGGAAGATCAAGGTTCGTCCATGATGGAGAAGGGCACTTCTGGAGCATGTCCTGCTGAGAAGAGTAGTGGAGCCAGAACCTCGTGCGGGAATGTCGTGTTCGCGTTGACGTTCGCTCACAGAGAAGAATGTCAACACAAAAGCAATAGCAACGGGGCAGTGACAGAGAGAAGCGGTGAAACCTGCACATGACATGTGAAAGGGACAAATAGCAGATAGCATTCGTTCCCAAAGCCTGACCTGAAACTCAAAGGCGGGTTCTTCGCCCTGGACACACTGAGGAACTCGAGCACGCGCAAAGTACCTGGGACAGCGGTGCATGGCCATGGAAACACAAGTGCATGAGCCAATGAATTGCTTACCAGGCCGATCTTCAGGTGCAAACTGTGCGCTTTGCTGCATAGCTACTGCTTTGCTGAAAAGTGTCTCCTCTCGGGCAGTCAGCCAGTTCTTATGGCAGTCCGCCATGGCCTCAGTGCTTCGGTGCTTCGCCGGCTAGGCTTGGTTCTGTGTACTCAGGCGGAACACTACGCCGCGAAAAGCCAGCTACAGTAGTATCGGCTGTCATGCTAGATTGTATCATGCTACCAGGAGCTCATGAATGATCGTGGAAGAGTGCGCAATGCACAGAATGGCGACCTTTGCAATTTACAAGCAAGCAGCAATCCTGTACTGTAGGAGTATAGGCATTGCTTGTACAGCATGTACAAACAAGAGCAGACAGCCACACGCAGCAGTGCATTCGGCGGCTCAAGTCGGGCTTCGCCGCGTGTCGTTGGCTGTGCCGGTAGCGAGGCTCCGGCTCCGTTGTGGTCCTCCATGAGCTTTCTGCATTCAGAATCATGCATGGCCTGGCGCACCGTCACCAAAACACCCTGAGACTCGCCCGCACGTGTGCAGGCCCCACCTTTAACAGCCAGAAGGATGTCTCATACCTGAGATAGCGTCGCGGGCCGGCGGCAGTCAACGCACTTTTGAAGCAACTGCAGGTATGTGAAAGTAGTGAAATCCAAGCTTCTTCGGCTGCTGCTCGAGGAAGGCTTTCCAGGCCTTCAACAAAGTACAAAGTGCACACAGGTCGTGAAGTGTTCCATCTCTCAAACCCGTTACGACTTTGACCATGATGTGCATGAATGTGACGGTGCTGAATGCTACTGCTATCTTGGAGTCTTGGAGTCTGTGCGAGCCAGCATAGGGCCATCATCTCAAGCCGACGCTTGCTCGTCCTCTACTGACTCTACTGTATTTCATTGGTAGCTCTCAGCAGTAGGCTCTAAGCGACTACCGACTTCCCTCGACATATAATTCATGTCGATGTCTCTTTGAGCCTCACCGTTATCAAACGTGACATCAAAGCTCCATGTCCCTCCGATGTAATTCGTCTGCATAGCAGCAGCTCCTGTGAAACATCAAAAGCATACTGCAACCTGGGCGCGGAGTTCACCTCTGAGATTGCCTCGCAGGTTCCCGGATCTGACACTCTGGCGAGGCAAAGTGCAGTGATCCTTGTCGTAGTGCTCTTTGGCCCCCTCGAACTCACCGAAAGCAGTGGCCATCTCCTCGAAGTCAGCGACTCTCAGAAGCTCGTGGCCATCGTTGGAGCCCTGGGCTCCTTGTCCGCATTCTCTCTTTCCGCCTGCTGTCGCTCACGCTCGAGCTCCTGAGACCCGACGGAAGCGCAAATAGAGCCAACTCTCCCTGCAGTGCTCCTTGGCTATCTGCTCTGTGCCCTTCTTCTCCTGCAGAAGCCAAAGCGAGCAAGAGCTTTTACAGCGATCGCCGAATGACATTCCAGGACACCTGCTGAGTGAAATCAGCTATGTTTCGAACGCATCGTGTTCCTATCGGTAAGCGTTAATTGAGCCGACGAAGGCCTTGCTACCGAAGAGGTTCAGGGGAGAAGCCTGAGCATCTGCGCCAGGGACAAGCTCTTTTTGGTTGGTGCGGTTCTGAGCTGAGACAGGAGCTGCAACATCCGCCTTCTTCTTTGGCTTGTCCTGGGACTTCTCACAACACCATTCATGATGCTTGCAGGCGGCACTAGCAACCAGGCTTCGAGCTGTGCAATCGCATGAATGGCCTGTGGCTGGAATTCCGAGGAATGTTCTCGCCACCAGCTTGCACGACTTGGGTAAAGCTACGGTAGCAAACTTAGAGCACTGCCATCGGCTGTGCGACCCTTCCTCTTCAGCTTCACAGCCTCAACAATTCGTCCAGAATCAAGGAGAGCAAATAGAGAGATGTTCTCCAGAAAACTAAATTCCGAGGTGCCGTGAATGAAGATTCGCACAAACTCTGCGGATCCTTTCCGCAGGCATACAGCTTTCATGTCTAACTACGAACTGGCTCTCGTTGCAGAGTCGGCGCATCCTGCCTGCAGCGTGTGCCTGCGGGGAAGAGTGGCATTTTCCCACCTTTGCGAAGACTGAGTCATTGTCGTTGTGTAGAAATACCAAGTGCACAAGCAAGGTCAAGTCTAGCTTGGCTGCAGCGCGTTCACATCATGCCTCGCTTCCTGAATTCAGCTGGTATCTAAGCGAGAGACAAAGGCAACGGCCAGTCTGGAGGTCCATGCAAGACAGCTGAAGGCATTCGCGTCCGGCTATGGAGGTCAATACCAGCTGCAAGCTTTCGTCCCTTCAGCGCATGGATTCTTGTTTTCTGTTGCTGGCTTCACGACCCAAGTCTTCAAGCCCTTCAAGCTAAACTAGGACGGCGTTGACTTGCAATGTCCAGGAATGTGATACAGCGTTTGAGCCATCGCTCTGGCATCTGCATACTGTTAGACCGGGTTCGGTGATTTCCATCGGTGGGTCCCGCCGTCCTACCTTCATCATGGTTGATAGGCCGCTGCTTGGAATGGCATGCAAAGACTGAAAGGTGCAGTTGGGTCTTTTTCTCTGGGAAAGCCGGCACACATGCCACCGAATAGGCCAGCCTGAACAAACCAGCAGGCCAGCTTTTGCAGACTCTGTCAGTATGGGGCCTAAAAGTTCAACCAGTGCTCTGCACATGGCTTTTACACCTCAGTCTACCTTGAGTCTACCGAGGTGGTCCAGAAATCAGCACTTCTCACTTGTGCGGCACTGAATTTCTACAGCTGGGAATGATGCTGCACTGTACATGTTGGGAATTTACAACCACGTTGCACTACGACATCCGCGACGTCTTGCGGCACACAAAAGATGGAGCCTTTCTTTCTTTCTTTCTGCTGGGCATAGGGGTCCCCTGTCTCTGTCTGTGTGTCTGTCTGTCTGTCTGTCTGTCTGTCTGTCTGTCTGTCTGTCTGTCTGTCTGTCTGTCTGTCTGTCTCTGTCTGTCTGTCCCGTCAGGAGCCAGCTTAATTGCAGCATTTTTGCTCGGCACCCACGTTGCCGGACACATCTTGGGCCTCGTAGGTCACGAAGGATGGAGCCAGTCTGCCTGTCTCATCAGGAGCCAGCTTAATGACTGCACCTTTGTTGCCAGCGTGACCTAGGTAATTCGGAGCGGAAAATACAGTGATACAGTCAGGATGTGTCCACTCGAAGCCGCCCACTTTGACTTCGTGTGACCGGATCATGAGACGAAGGCCATTTCTTCTCAGGAATGCAGTAGTAATGTTGGGGCCGAATATGTAGCAACCTTTTCGGACTCTGTAGGACGGACCGTAACCCGTCTTTCCTCGTGGATCCGCCCAAAGCAGATCGACAATCACGCGCTGCACCTCGGCCTCATCTTCCGGCAGCTCGGCCAGTTTTTTCAAGTCCGTGGCGGGATCTCCACCACGGGGCAAGCTCGCGATGTCTTCCAGCGTCAGTTCGGTTTTCCGAGGCGGCAAAGAAACATTGTCCGGATTGTAACCAAGCAAGGACAGGTGCTGGCCACCACCGCGTCGACCACTAAAGCCAACTGCATCATAACCCGTACCACCTCCACCCGCATCGTTGAAGGGAAGCCGAGGATCTGGACCAGGCAGGCCCCCGTGAACAACAAAGACATCGGAGTTCAATACGTGCGCCAGCGGCATCCATCGAAACATCTGGGAAAAAGCATCAAAGAGCCTGCGATCATGACACAGCCTAGCTTAGAGTCTAGGAAATGCAAACATGCCGACTCACGCAGAGAACAAATTTCGTCATATCTCGAGCATCGTCAAGTCTATTGGCGAGTGATGGGAAGGTTTAGCAGCTTCTCGGAGGCACGGGCCTGTGGCCATCGAAGCCGTAATGATCACGAATCTCTGCGGCAAAGCCATAACGCAGGTTCAAGTCGGCAGCTTCGTGGTTGCCACGATTCATGTAGATGTAGCTTGGATGCCGCATCTTAAGCAGCAGCAACGTGAAAACAACCTCCAACGAATGAGCTCCTCTGTCTACGAAGTCTCCGTTAAACAGGTATGGGTTCTTTTCCGATGGCATACCCAATTCCTCAAAAATACGCAGGAGGTCATAGAACTGGCCATGAAGGTCACCCACAACAACCACAGTGTTCACTTCGACTCTCTGCAATGTCTGCTCTGCCCGGAAAAGCTTGTCTGCATCAGTCACCAGCTGAAGAGCATCATCTACGGAAAGCACTGGTTGTCCAGCGTGCTCTGTGAAAGCATCTAGTGCGGACTTGAGAAAAGCATCATCTACAGCGTGAGTGTAACGAAGCGGGTAGTCGCGGATGGCTTGGGGCCGCGGAATCTGGGGAGCAGGGGTCATGGCGACGGGAGCTTGCTCCGTGGGCTGTAGCTGGATCTGAACGAACCTCTCAATGTTGACAAGCAGCGAACCGCATGCGTGCACAAATGGATTAAAGAACATGCTGCATGTTCAAGGCAGCTGAGCGGCTCTATCCGAACGGGCAGATCTGCAGGAGAATTTTGCATAGCACCTGCCAAGGCTTTGAGAACTGTCATGCTTCGGAATGGTTGCGTGGCTGCCTTTGCAGGTCGACTGAAACTTGCCGCTGGAATTGTCCAAGATCTTGTCGCCCAGTAAATCCAAGATATCAGGAAACTCCCAGGTGGACACATCCTGGCCGTTGATTGCCTTGACCTCAGCGCAGGCTGGCCAGCAAAAACAACTTGGGAACAGTGTTGGAGCATTAGCGCTGCTCTGGGGAGTAAGCTGCAGTCTCATCTAGTCAGAAGCTAAAGACCAGAGCAGCACCTCTGATGCCACTTCTGTTGCATTGCTGGAGAACTCGGAATAGGGTTGACACTTCTCGTCTATCTCAATATACTCTGCAAAGTATAGTACAATCAATGTACAAGAAACGATTGGATAAGAAAGGTAGGGGCTACATGGGCTACGTCACCCGGATGGCACCAAAAAACACCGACATCTTCTTCCAGCCAAGAAATGAAGGATACCCAACGCTGGGAGCTGGCATTTCTTATCTAGCAGATGCACCGTAGTCTATCTGCCAGTGCTTCAAGCTGCTACAAATTCTTCTTCCACACCCGCCATTCGGGCTCGACCTTGTGGATCTCCAGGATACCGCTCCTCATCATCAGCTTTCACAACAGACGAAGTGTGATGGCATGAGAAGTCCTCGCCCAGCTCCCAAACCATGGCACCCTTGCCGTTCCTCAGTTTCTTTTTTGCGAAATGGGCTGCATTGCACTGTCGTCCTGTTCCGGTTTTCTACCAAGGCTCGAGCTTGGAGCATAGGCAAGAACGCCGAACGGACGTGAGCAAAACTCGGCCGTGTGTCTGGACTTGATGGACTTTAAGTTGCTGGCATCGAAGACCGGTGCATTCTGAATCTTCCTGCCCTCGCTGTCGCGCAGGCTTGCTCTCAAGGCGCTGATGTAGAGGCCTCCCCGGCGTCTCTTGAACCCACACACCACAGCCGCGATGGCTGCTGGTCTCCAGTTGCCTGACGTGGTCCTGAAAAGCGAAGCTGTTAATTCAAATCACTTATGCAAAATCTCTGCAGTCCTGGCCGTTGAAGGTGGGACCGTCTTGGCTCTGCAGGGTTTCAGCAGGCACGGCCAGGCACCGTGGGACATTGCGTTGCTGCCCGAACCTTCGTGAGGGGAGAGGGCCTCGGCTCAGTTGCCAGGAGAACTGCGACTTTGAAGCAAGTGCCAGGCCTCTTCCGAGCAATGCCTGCCGTTTGCGCAAGGATACTGCTATCAGCCGGAAGAACATTCCCTGCCTGCCACTCAGGCTGTGAATGAAGGGTCAGCGGCCCTCTGGCACATGGTGGGTTCATCACTATTGCGCAGTTCTCGCAGTCTTGAGCCGTGAGCTCCGATTTGTGTTGCAGACCTTGACCATCGGTGCTCTCAGAAAGCTGCGCAGCGTCGTGGTCAATCCAGATGGTTCGACCAAGGCATCATGCTGCAACTGTCCGCATGGTGCTGCGAGAGTCGTCTTATTTTCCGACTGGTATCGATCCATGGCTTCAACAAATCCAGAGAACTCAGACTCATGTTGAAACGCGAAGAACACTTACTTGCATGTCCGCATTAAGAGTTTGAACTGCGACAGTTGGCACCGGGACTGTCGGAGTGTCCGTCAGCTGGGTGCGCGCAACATGCATCTCGTCCCCCTACACCAGCCATCAGGCCATTCGCGTGGATGTCGTCTCCAACCGTCGCCCAGTTCCGTCTTGAAGAAGAGTTTCTCTGTAAGTGCTCTGTGTCCATGACACTGCCATCACGAAGTCATTGCTTTGGGGGGACTCCTGGCCCCGCCTTCGCAACTGGCAATGGAGTTCACGATGTATCGGGTCACTCAAATGCACTGGCTTCGCAGCACTATCCTGGAAGGAAGTGAAGGCCAGCTCTTCCCATATGCACTTGCCAAAGTTCCGGAATGCTGCTCGTCAGGCTGAGCCCCGCGAGTATTACCGTGTCCGGCTCTTCACTAACATTCGACATCGAGCGCCCCACCCCACAGAAGCCAGTGGCCCAGCTGCGACCTCAAGAAGATTCGGGCAGCCGCCCCTTGGGTCACATACTGAGTCACACTACTGTCATCATCTCCTGCTTAGCTTCGGGCCCCGTGGCAGCTGATGGATGTCTTTGGCTCCAGACCTGCTTTGTCGGACCTTCAAGCGAGAGCTTGTGAATGCTTGTGACGCTTTGCCGTGCGGGTCCGGTCAGAACGGGTACCTCGTATGAGGCCTTCTAAACTCCCACAGACCAGGCCGACCGTAGATGACATGAACCTATGATTCACATTTTTAGTAGTCACGCACGCAGACGCGAACGCACCGAACGCGCACCAAACACACTCCGAACGCATGCTCAAAACGTGCTGCCAAACTTACGTCCAAGCCCTAATCTGCGCAACGGCGCAGGATAAGCTGATTGATCCTTTGCAGAGTGCCGATCCCACCAGTGTTGCCACCAATGGTGCCGAAAGAACCGTTGCGAGACATTGATTTCGGCATTCTCTAGGAGCGGAACGCTCGAAATGTTCGTCTTGCAAACCGCAGGACTCTGGTGGCACCCAAGTGTGTGTGTGTGTGTGTGTGGGTGGGTGGGTGTGTGGGTGTGTGAGTGTCTGGGTGTGTGTGTGTGTGGGTGTGTA
>CAJNDV010005225.1:0-77932 GCA_905221635.1 Symbiodinium sp. CCMP2456 | reverse complement strand
TGTGTGTGTGTGTGTGTGTGTGTGTGTGTGTGTGTGTGTGTGTGTGTGTGTGTGTGTGTGTGTGCGTGTGTGTGTGCGTGTGCGTGTGCGTGTGCGTGTGCGTGTGCGTGTGCGTGTGCGTGTGCATATGTGTGTGTGTGTGTGTGGACGGTCCTCGTTCATGGAAGCCAGGTCCCTTGTTTTTCATGACACCATTTCAGCAGGGGCGTGCAGCACCATTGGCATACTGCACGCAACGACGCTATTGCCACAGGTGGGAAGGGATCAAGGACGCTTGATCCTGTACCTGCAACAAAGCTTGTGACATGTTAATCGTATGCACTGTGCATGGTTTCATCCTTTGATATAGCCGCTGTGCAAACGTAACTCTAATTGAAAACATGCGTCAGCCTCAGTTCTGCAGAGTGTTCGCCTACATGTACGGTTGCAGCAATCTGTTTCAGGCATGATGGCTCCAATATGCCAATATGCTCCGATTTCATGACCTGACACAGTCTTTATCTAGAGCAACACCCCTTGCGGGAATGCAGACAACACTTCTTCAGTGTGTGCGTGGGTGCGCGAGTCTGTGTGCGGACCTTTCAGCAGGCCGACTACAACAACAGGCAGACTCAGGGTGTTTCGGCGTTTTGGGATGTTTTTTGCTGACTGAGCCACTAAAGCCTTGACTTCAAACCTCAACCCCACACCCTAACATCGTTTGCGGTTCCGAGCTCGTCGGTTGTTGAGCCTTTGGTACCAGTAGTAGGGTTCACGCTTCAAGGTCATGGGATGCTTGGGGTTTGACTGGGTAGAATGGGTGATTCGCAAGGCTGTATTGTCTGTATTGCAAAACTGACTATATGTACATGGTATCGCTCCATCCTCCCAGACTCCCCTTACATGCAGGACAGATACTTACCGTTTGAGTTAAGAGAGTACTTCTGAATGCGCGATGAGTTCGGAAAGCGAACGCGCCCCTGAACGCGAGTTTAGGGGTCACTAAATTCCTACGACTGTAAAGCCGTTTGGCCTGCAGGAGGCTACGCGGTTACATTCTGATACATTTACTTGGCACAGATGCCCAAAGTGCTTCTAGATCTAACTGATTGAGCAGGATCCGCCGACTGCGGCTATCTCGAGTATGCGGACATTGAGGTCAATGTCTGTTGATTAAAAGTTTATGTCGTTCGTGTCTCAGCATGGATTTCGCACCTCGGATCTATTATCAACGTGGGATCTGGCGTGACAAGGATTATCACGCAGCGACGCACACCTCACACGAAAACCCCCGCTCCGAATCTTGCTGATCTCCGCTTTACCCACTTGAATCCGACGATCAGTGAAAGTTAGCATCTGGCTGATTCATGCTGAATCGGACCGATTACATAGCTGTGCCTGCTCAAAGATCGAAGTTCTCTCGTCTAATGACGTTGAGCCCTGAATGGCCGATAGGCAGCCGCACACAACCCATTTTGGGTCTGACCATTGTGGCAGATTCAGGGTGGCAGGGTAGATCAAGTTGGACCAAGCTACGAGCCAGCTGGATCCATCTTCAACACTCTTGGCAAGAACCCAAAGGCTCGTAGCCGTCAGATGCATTCCGATGGCTTCCACCATTCTGCCATGCACTTCCATTTTCGAGATCCGGCGCCTGCTGTGCACAGGTTGGACATTACGCAGCAGTGTGCTCGGACGCACTCGGACTACATGTCTCAGCGAAGCCGCCTTGGGTGCAATGTGCCATCTTTCGGGCACAGTACCAGAGTTTCACCGGCCCAGCTCGAAGCCAGGATGCCCCATGGCTGCTCTCCGTATCCAGCGCACTCATGATCAGCCATATCCTCTCCAATCACAGCGATGGCGCGCACAGGCTCAGGTAGACGTGAAGAAATATTCCAAATCTTGTTGTAGTTCCTGTGCAGCTCCCATATGACACGGCCGTCATGCTGAAGCACCAGTATTTGAGTAGGCCCTGACTTCACAGCCGCGACGCTTGCAAACGGGGCCCATGGCATATGGCCGTGGCCGTTCTGCTCAGGTCCGGTTCCGATCTGTGCCGCCTCGAAACTTCCAGGCTCGCCTGTGGCTGCCATTTTCGCTGCATACATTCCAAACCTGTCACCTGGAGGCACGAGCAGACAGGCTGTAAACTTCAGACACCACAAAGTCTGCAGCTCCGAAGATGCCAGGCCTAGGAAAAATTGGTCGCCAACACAGGACATCGCCACTGGCCTTATGTCAGAGTATTCCGGCACCATGCCCCCAGTCAACAGTTGCGGATCTATTGCATGCTACATGGTTGTTCTCAGCGTCACAGATCTAACAAACGCTTAGAGTGCTCAGGCAAGACTTGAGAGCAGGGCGGACGAAAGCTGGGGGCGCGGTTTACTGCCCAGATCCTTCTTTGAATGCGACCCTTGCAAGGCTCGGCGCGGGCTGTGCTTCGCGGATTGCTTATTGACACGGCGATCCACAAGAAAATTCCGCGTGAGACTTGGCGCCAGTCTTGCTAAAAGCGGAATGAATATTTCAATGTGACTGTCTCGTCGCTGTCTCGCGAATGCAACCCGATGCTGCTTGCAGTTGAGATATCACGGCACGATGTCTGTTCTGTATCCAGCTTCGCGCCAGCACGTGTTAGAACAGCATGCCTTTGTCGATGTGGTTGTCTCCGGAGTAAGCAGTCTGTTCAACGTCTGTTCTGTCAGAGCTTCGCCCCAGCACATGCAATTGCCCGACCCCATCAGGAACGAAGGCCAAAGTGGGGGGAGGGGGGACGCCCTACCTAATCGGAAAAGCAATCCGATTCATCGGACAACAAGGGGAGGGTGGGGAGGGGGTCCCCACCGCCCCCCCGATGAACAAGAACTCCCGCAAGCTCCAAGGAGCCAGCTTTCCTGATAAATTGATTCATCCGGTGTCCCAAACGCCTCTCTTTCGCGTGCACGTCTCAAGACGGTGCAACAACATGACCCTCACAGAATCTCACAGACACTGGACAAGACGAAAGCAGCAACTGCATTTCCAGAGCTTCGAGGCTTAATGCTTCATTATGTGTCCGTGCTCCGCAACACATCAGCACGATTCTGCAGACAGCCCAATGGGCAATTCACAAATTGCAAGGAGATAGGGGGCTGACTCGAAGAAGTCGTGCGGCCACGATCTCACCTGCATCAATTGGGTCTTCGTCCCGGTGTCCGGATGGACCAGGCAATACCTCGGCTGCCAGATCCGCGAAGATCGCTCAAGTTGCACTCAGAAACAGTTTCCCACAGTCCGGACGCTGCTATGGCATGCAAGTCACACCGTGGTGACAAGCCAAGCCATGATAAGACTCAGCGTTAATTGCATGAAATACTTCCAAGGCATGCTCGACTGTTCATGGCCTGGGCTGATACATGCAGTGCGCAACGCAGAGAACGCCTACAGTACAAACACCTCGTCTCTTTGAGGCCATTTACACTACACACTGGCAGAACACTAGAACACTGCCGCTTGCAACCGTGTGAAAAAAAACAGCTGGTGAAGGCCCTCCACTCCATCAAACTACTCAGGACTTTGAGGGGGGCCAGTCACCAATGTGGTGCGGCAGACAGCTGCCGCCTACGAGGGAGGACCATGGCAGCGGGTTGACAAAAGATTCGTTGCAAGAGAAGCAGGGAGAAGCAAGGCACGAAGCAAGCCTAAGTTAGCGAAGCAACCGAACAAGAGCAGAAGCACGCACAACCCATCAACCGGCGCTAAGCCTGGCTATCCCAGAGGCACCTAGGGAAAAAGCTTAAGCAATGCCAAAACCTGAGACAAACCAAGAGATAGAAAATGCAATCGAGGTCATGAACCATCAATGCCAGCTTGCTTGCAGGAGACGTCTTCTGCAAAACAGTGATTGGATAAGACCTGAAGATCATAACGATGAGGAGGCTTCTTTCTGGACCAACCAAGACGCTTTTGAAGAGGGCACTCAAGGCAAGAAGGTGGCAAGCGACCGGCTTCATCCCGATGCTGCAAAGAAGACCAGATGACTGCTGGAGATCCGTGCCTCCCTGATATTGCGATGGTGGCGAGGGGGCCGTTGCCCACGCATCATCACGCTAGTTTGGTGGGAGAGTCACTGGATGTGCCCAGATGTGCCCGGCAGCACAGTGACGAAATGGAGCTTCGAGCTTGCTTTAACTTTAATTTAAAACCTGTAGCGGGGGAAACCCTGTTGCTACAGAAATCGCCGTGGGTGATGCGAAGGGGCAGTTACGAAGATTTGGTTGCGGGAGATAAGATTTTGTCTTTGTCATTCTGCCGGCGCCGGGAGCAGTACGATGACAATGTATGTACTACCGTGCCTTTGCATCGCTCTCGCGCAGATTAATTCAGGAAGCTACTCCATGATCGCCGAGCATTGGCAACACAGATGCAGTCGCTCGCCGCTAGCATTGTGGCATCGAAAGTCCGATCATCAACAAAGGTGGCAAACTAAGCTGCAAAGATCAAGATGGGGACCCAGCAAGGTAGCAGCTAAGTCAAGCATGGACAGCGCGTCGCCTTCGGAAGAGATGCGGTGCACAGAGTGCGGTCGGCAATGGTCGGTGTCCCCGGCAAGCTGAAGTAAGATACCGAGCTTGGACAGGCCAAACAGGACAGCATGCTGTTGCTTCCGACACCGTTCGTGTACGAGCCTCAGCCTCCCTCACTGCAACACGTTTGCAACGAGACTTAAACTGCGCAAGCTGACATGGAGATCGGGATTATCTGAATTTCAGCAAAGAGCTCCTCCTGAGTTGTCATAATACCGACCACATCAGACGAATCCTCGACCCCCTCTGCCTGCAGCAGTTGCACCAGCCGGGGCATCAACCTCTCGAAGAAAGTCATGGCGCCCGACCCCTCGCAGACCAAAAAATAAAACTACGCCTGCAGCGTGGGAGTTCGGGCCCAAGGCTGCAGACGTAGTCGATTCCGAACACTTCAATCTTCAAGAAGCCCCTTCCCACAACTTGTCGAAAGATCACAGATGGCAGAATGAGAGGAAGGCATCAGTACCGGAGATACCCTGACGACCCCCCAGGCCCATAAAAATCATCAGGCCACCACGGCGAAACCCAAGTGGAGAAACATTGGCCACGGCTACGACTCATAGACACGATGACCATCGCCAACCAGTTTGCAACCATGTGCCAGCGCATGGCACAATGTCCAATTTAGGCAAAGGTTTCAGACCACTTACACGCAGGTACTGTACTGTAAAAGGCAAAGGAACAGATCCAACGACGCTCCCCAGCGAATTCGAACGACCACAGATTTCTGACACGAGGAATAGCAGCAGCAGCAGTAGTCGCGGCAACGGCGACGGTCGCAGAGGTAGGATTGGCAGCCGCAGAACAGCAGCACTGGGAGCGGCGGAAGGGAAGGGCGGGCAAGGAGGTGGCACGGGGTCTGAGAGGCCTCGGATTCCGTCCGAAGACGAAGCTGGCAGAGGTCACCAGATGAGGTTGAAGATTTGAGCCTTAGGTTTGGGCTGTTAGGGCCTGCTAGGGTCAGTTCAAGCTCCCGCTTGCCTGGCCCGAACGCCAAAATTGCAGCCGGGAGGTAGTCGGCCGCCGATAGCGCCTCCAGTAACGGTAGTGAAAAGTCCGAACAGGGGCAAAGAGGGGGCCGACAGCTGCAGCAGAAAGGAGAGTAACGGCATGGCGGCATGTCATGCTGGAATCCTGGGTGCCTGGGACAGCCTCAGAGGCTTGCCTATGCGACAAGTTTCGCTGCAACACCTGCCCGGCATCTGCACAGAATCAATGAGATTTATCCATCGTTTGGTGGGGAGGCTGGGGGGTTAAGTAAACCAGAACTCCAGCTGAGTCCTCACAGGTAAGACCAGGCAAGACCTCTGCGTACTGGTGTTCAGCGCCCAGCAAGGTCAGACATGTAATCCAGCCACGTTTAGACAAGCCGCTGGATCCTGGCCTCCGCATTGTGGGCAAGAATGGCCGCTGCGCTGCAGACATCGTGTCGACCAGGCTCGTCCTGCCATCGTCTGAGGGTGGCACCTTCAGGGAGCGGAAAGGTCCAGATTCTTCCGAAGCTTCCCGCTCAAGTGCATAGGAAACAGTGGCCTGCCGCTCAGCACCCTCGACTTCGAAGCGCTGTACGCCTCGCCCGCTTTCGCTTTGCATGCTTTGCCTGGTTCGCTCACGTCGGCCGGTGAGTCGCTCCACTTCTCTTAACAAGGTCGCGATGTCGAGGTGTGGGGCACTCGGAGCCCAGGCAGTTTCGAACCTTGGATTGGAAGCATCAAGCCGCCAAAGTCCGAAGCTGACATGCAAATCGATCAAGCTGCGTGTCAAGGTTGATGTAGAACACCAACGGCCGTCGGGTGCCAGTGGTGATTTCGCGCTGGAACCTCACAAAAAGCAGCATCTCCGCTCTTGTGTCAAGCAGAGCCTCGGTAACGACTGAGCCCTCTACCAAATCTCCAGGTCTGGCTCCTCGGCGGAGAGACCCGGCGGGCCCAGCGCAAGCAAGCGCTCTCTGGAACGTTGCAGAGTTTGCACCTGCCACCGCCATACTGCAAGCTGCAATGCAAGTGTGTTGTGCCCTGTACCCTGGTACCTGGTACGGGTACAGTGGCCCGGCTAGCTGACCAAGTAGGGCTTTTGAAGAGCGTGCGGACAAGACACAAGACACGACAATTACCATCAGACACAAACAGAGAACCTCGTCCGACCGCAGTATGTCCTGGTCTTGGTCCGAGCTCCTGCCAGACTGCATGTACTCCGCGGAGCAGCATTGTCCTCATCTATTCTCGACAGTCAACTGAGTCCCTGGCCGATTTATGAGCAAGACCCGCTCGATCATGCCCAGGACCTGTTCGGCGGATAGCTGGCCCGACGGTTCGCTGGAGTCGCCGTCGTTCTGGCTCCCTGGCCTGCGCAGCTGTACAAAGCTGCAAGCGAACAAGCTGCTGCTCAGTGCTGCACCAACCGCTGTCGCCGAGTCATGCCGAGCCGCATGCGTTGCCGCAGCGCTTGCTCAAAACGACGCCGCTCGTCGGCCTGCCTGTGGTGTGTCTGTGTCGACTCATGTCATACGTGCCAGTGTGCCAGCAATGCGCCATCGCGATCGAGAAAAGACCCCAATGCCTGCGACGAAGGCTGCCAAAGATGTCCAAGTAGCGAACCGATCGGAAACTCATGGGTAGGTCCAGGTCTTCCTGCCAAGTGCAGGACACAGCACAAATAACGAGAGTTCATCTTATGATCTTTTTCGGAGGCCGTGCCTTTGATGGCCTTGCTTCCCAGATGAACAGGAGCTTCCACAAAATATGAAGCAAACAGGTTGCGAGAACCAGTAGCCACTGAACGAGCTCTTCGGCAACATGCCACCCGCCACCAACCTGCCTGGCATGCGCCCAGCTCTGCACTGCAGCACAGGAGACCAGCGGAGCGCAAACAACCACAGCTTTGTAGATCCGCATGCGCTGCTTCTCGACATAGAAGTCGAGCTTGTAAAGCACCAGGGTGGTGAACATCAGAGCGCAGGAGCAAATTACGGTGGCAAGCATTGCGCCAGGATCAGTCCAGTTTTGGTGCGCAATCCAAAAGTATGTAAGGGCAGGCATCAAGTTGCTCGCACATGCTATAAGGCAGACTCGGGCATAGGCATCGAACGGCAGAAAGGAATTTTGCAGCCTCGTGTCCCACCAGAAACTGCTGTTTAGGCTTGGTTTCGGACGTCCTGCTCTCATTGCTCTCTAGCCGACCCTAGCCGTTCTGTCTGCGCTCAGCTTAACGCGAGCTGACTAAGATCATGGCTGCTGAAAAAGCTTCACATGAATGCCCAGCTCGGCTGACAGACCAGGTTCCGATTCCCAGGGATTTGCCGGATCGCTGCACCCACTGCCTGTCAGAAAGGCAATGCAAGTGTAAGCAGCCCTTCCTTACACTCTTCCGCTTCATAGCTTCCCTATCAAGGGCCTTGCTGCAACGCCATTGCTTGGGCTGCCTCTTCGGCTGTTGCATCCGAAACCTGAAAACTTCGCTCGGACTCGAGCAAGTGCACACAATCTGACTATGGGTGCCCTCGAAAATGCCCTGTCTTGGCACCTGCACCGCACCAGGCATTGAGTTCACTGTGCTTTGCAGAGTAAGGTTTTGAGGATCATGTGCTGGTGGGACATCTTGTCCTTGCCGATCTTGGCCGAGAAGGTTAGGAGGTCTGAAAAACTTGGAAGGCGCGGCTTCATACTGGGCCAGCTGATGTTGAACTCGTTGCAGCTCCATAGCAGTCGGATACGGTGGCCGGATCGCACGCGTCAGCAGCTGAACACTGGCAGACTGTGCCGCTATGGCACCGTGCATGGCCAGCCACACAGCAAGGAAGGAGTAGCACAAGGCCCCGGCTGATGTGTTCACCCAAAGGAGCTTTAGCCAAGCCGGGTGACCGGGAAAGGTCGGACAGTACCAGATGAAGCTCACGCTGAAGCCCAGAAACAAAGTCCCGATGACCATGTAGGTGCTCATATGCGAGGTGGTCAGGTTGAAAAGGTCACGGATGTCCTCTCGAACACTCGGAAGCGAAGCATCTCTAAGGGTAAAATTGTGAGACAGAGGGTCGGGCATGGTCGCATGGTCAGGCTCCTCTCTGAAGAGCTGCCATTGCTGGATGCGCATGTTGATCATCTGGTGGGCGGAGGTCTGCTTCTGACCTCCACGGAATGCCAACACTTTCAGTCGGCAGCCTCCGAGCCACTGTCACTTCCCTTGAACTGCAACGTAACTTCCTAATCAAATCGCCGTGCCTGCATCGAACTGGAATCTTCCCTGATTGTAGGAGTAGGCCTCGGGAGGCTATCGGGCAAAGCAGTTGACGAAAGGAGGACGCTGCACTCCGCTTTGGGATGAGCGTCGGCATACGCACTTCCCATGAGAGATCCCAGCACCATTGTCGTCTCCGCTTCCCTGTCAGGTGCCGGGGTTGGGACTTTGAGCTCCGAAGCCTCTTGAGCTCATGGCAGCAGGCATTCACCGCAAGCCACCAAGAATTTCAGCATGCAAGGAGATGTAAACAAAGCACTAGGAGAACGTCTAAAGCCCTCAGCCCTCCACTTTGCGCGCTCCTCGGCCGCTGTCAAAGCAGGTCAGCAGAGACTCACCTCTTGGAGGCACAAGCGCAAGCTATCGGAATCTACAGGAAAGGCTGAAAGGCCAATGATGCGCGGAGAGTGCAGATGCTCAGAGGTTCTCAGAGAAGCAGCTGGGTGGCAGTATTGGGAGCGCAGATTCCTGAAGTGCAGCCCAACTGGCCCTCGGCATAGCAGCCCCCGTCGCCCGGACAAAAGCGATTGCTTTTGCAGTGGTGGCAGCAGGGTCCGTTGGAAGGAGGCTTTGGGCAACCATCCGTGGCAGTGGCATTAACTGACCTGTTCTGTGACTTCTCATGCTCTGGCGGCTTCGGTGGTTCGGGCCCGCCATGCGGAAGCAGAACGGCCTTTAGGAACTGATGGTCAGAAGGAGCACCCAAAATACTCTCCTGGCTGCAAAGCCCCACTCCATGACCTGCGAAGATGTGGTCCGCCCCTTGAAACACTGTGTCCCAAGCAGCATCTTCCAATTTCTCTCTTAAAGACACCAATGTCTGATCCCAAATCCGGCAGTTGAAATCCCCGGTGAAAATCACGACGTCCTTGTCCTTTTTATGATTCCATATAGACCTCCAATATGCATCTGCAACTTGTTGTCCGCGCTCACCTGCGCAACGAGGCTGAAACCTCTATACTCTATATATGATCCCGGTTCGGCCGGGTCCCTCCCCCTCCCCCCCCCAATCGTTGGTACCCCTTCGCGCTCCCTCCGGTGCAAATGTGGTTCGGGATTTGGGTCTGCTTGGAGTCCCGCCGCCCTGTGATGCGGTGTGGTTCGGGGTTTGGGTCTGCTCTCACCCCCCTTTGTGTTGTGGTTCGCGGTTTGGGTCGCCCTGGCTGGTTCGAAATCGTCATCATCATCAGCATCAGCATCAGCATCATCATCATCATCATCATCATCATCATCGCCATCGTCACCCTCATCGTGATCCTCATCATCCATGAATCATGTTCCTTTCTTGGGTCAACTGCCACAGGAAGCGGGCCTGACAGGAATGCGATCCTTTTGACAGTTGCGTTTTCAATACCATCATAGCCGAGTCTTGGGTGGAAAGTGTCCACTGTCACTAGGATCGGGTATGTTTGGGACGAGATCCTTGTGACAGTTGACGGTTTTGGAGCCGCCACGTGGGAACATTTGGACGTGGGCGTGCCGGATGGGGGGGAGGGTGCCATGGGGGGTCGGGGGGGTCGGCGAACCGAGTATATTCAGATCGCTAGCCCTGCCCCTATAGCGGCCCTAGCGGCCGGCCATGCCTTTTCCTCGTAGGCTAAGTTCACTCCACTTCCCAGCTTGGAACCTTGCCTAACAAACCTCGTCGCTTCTCCCTGTTCGACCGACCTGAACTCTTCTTTTCAATCTGAAGATTTGTTTGACCGGCCTGTACACTGACCAAGGGGGCCATGCGTGTTGGCGAAGAAGATCACGGTATTGCTGCTGTACTCCAGAAGCCGAACCCAGTTCAACCAACGTGGGCTGTAAGAGTCTTGTGCGATCCATTCGCTGGCCGGCCCCTCCAGGACTTTGAACCTGCAGGGAGTCCTAAATTAGCCAACTCTCACTCTGAACTCCCTCTGTCACTCCCTCTCTCACTCTGAAGTCGCGCTCGCACTTCCCTCGCGGACCCTCTCTTTGGCCTGGCCTGGCCCAGCTCCAAGCCATTGGAGCGTCGTTTCCGGATGGCGTGGAGTAGTAGCCGAAGTTGGAGAGCACAGGCCCAGCACCAGCCACCACCTGCTCCACATTCTCACACTCCTGGAATCCGATTAGGTCCACTGGATTGGACGAAATTCGCTGGTACAGCTGGGTGAAGCCAGTTCCAAAAGCAAATTGTGGACAGTTCCCGAACTTGTTGGACACGCACCACCAGTAAAGATTATATGTGGCAACCGCCACCTTCAGCCCGTTACACGCCATCTGTATCCTGGCCTTGAGAAGATCGCGGCGGGACATAACATGTTTCTTGCCACTCTGTGCAACCAGATGATGCGCAATGTGTCAAGAAGTGCACTCACCTTCTGATCTTTCTGGCTCTCAGCACTCTCTTCATCAGGGCACGACAGTCAGCACTCTTTCTTACACAGTCAGCACATGTCAGCACTCTCTCTCTCTCTCTCTCTCTCTCGCTCGCTGCAGTGACTATACTCAAGCTGCAGTTCGCACAAGCAAGCATGTCACTTTGTGCGAGCCGGTCGAAATTGAAAGTCGTCAGCTAGAGTAGGTACGCCAACGCGCGAACCGGACAATGCACTGCATCCCAACAAGATGAAAGTTTGCATGCATTGGCATACCTCACGACCCATTTGGCCTGGGAACTTCCGGGAACCGTTTGCAGCTGCAGTCGAGACTGCACACAGCTCCGACATGTCTGCACATCGAACCTGAAACCGGAATGGCTGCTCGCATCTGAATGAATTCAAGCCATACTGCCGCCGACAGATAGCAGCATGCAGACCATCACCTTGTGCACATGCGTTCGCATCTGGTTGATACATCTGCTGGTACAGCAGCTGTATTCAGCAGTATCGTTTGAATATCAGCTGCCATTCAAGGCGGGCATCTTGCATTCCAAATAACGTTAAAAAAATTGAAGGAAGACGACCTTGCACCATTGAGGCCATGCACTGTGGCATGTCTCCGTTGTGCAGGCTAGCCTTGAAAGATATGCCAGAGGGCTCCTGATGAGGAGCCCTGACGCCCCTCATATCCCAGATACAGGGAAGCGTATGATAGCGGAACAAGCTCGTGCGCTGACGTCAGTGCCCTCTGAGCAACGCTGTAAAGTTAAATTAAAGTGCTACGAAACTCTACTCACCTCAGCAGTCAGCCCTCCACGTGCTGACTGGAGCCGCTGGAGTCTGTTGTCGGAACTGCGCAGGGGCTGACTTGTACAGCGGCACGGAGACTTCACATGCTCCAGCTTTGCGACATGCAAGTTGGCAAGCTAGCAAATTGTGCGGCTCGGGGTGAACTAGAAATGCCACGAGGGTTTTCGGGTTTATGGCTCCGCTGAAGGACACGGCCGCAATCTGAGAACTTGAGAACCCCGTTTGCACTTGGTTGCAATTAAAGCATGATGGCACGACTCTGATTTATCCTCGGGTCCTGGATCTCATGTGTCAGAACAGGCGTACAACAACACAAGCCCACGGACCTCAGCTCTTCCTACTCCGCGCGCCTGAGTATCTGCCAAGTAGGCAGAACAAGACGGAGACAAGCCACACCAGCATCAGTGCACCTGCATGGGCCACCATTAATCGCATGAGCCACCATTGATCCAACAAAGCCACATTGACATGATTTGTATGCCGAACGCCCTTTCGGCCTAGCAAGCCACTCCGCATCGCAGAAATCACAAGCGGCACTGGCCCTGGTGCAGAACTTCGCTTCAGAAAACACCCATGTTCTGCTGTGTGCGCTTGCCACCCTTCCCCTGCCTTCCAAGCCAGTCGCGGCTTCTGGAGAGAAACCGGTGCGTTCTTGAAATGCAAGCAGAGCAGACCTTGGTTGCTTCTAGCAAAACCAGGATGCTTGCATTCCGTATGGCCGAGTAGAGTGCAAAGAAGCCAGCAGGAGCGCCTGCCACCACTCGATTAAAGCCATTCGGCGTGGATATCCACAGACAAACAGCAGAAGCCACAAGACATAGTCTGTGCAGCACTGAGGCCTGCCGGAAGTGGCTTCTAACAAAGCTCGACCTCGGGCCGTCGACGGGGGTTTGCAAAGCTTGTGCATGCTATCCCACGGTCGCGGCGGGACGGCGTGCGTGTCGGTAATTCCACACACAAGCCTGCCAGCATCAGAACCACACGCTTGCACAATCTGATGCACATGTTGCCTAATTGTGGTCTTGGGTTTCTCAAGCCCGCCAGCTCGCTGCTGTGAGCGCCCCCAGCGGTGAAGACACGGGTGCCGTCAGAACCATGAGAAAGCTCCACCTGAAACGCAGTGTCCGAGACCCTCTGCTAAGCTTTACCACGAGTGCTTCTGGGCCAACCACAAACTCGCTGCTGCACCTGATCAATGCTTCTGAATGTCGGGGCAGAGTCGAGGATGATTGCGGCCAGGCCACCGCCACGTGCGAATGCTGGCGTCAATAAGCGCAAAGCTCCTCTGGCTTCAATCCGAACATACAACACACCCGATCAGAGTGCAGATTGCCGATGATAAACTGCACAGACTAGACAAGCTAAGTCCTGCCAAAGGAAGAAGGTACCCAAGCGTAGCCATGCTCCGCTGAAGAGCACTTGGCCTGCAAAGCAGAGAGTCTGGCGAAATACATTCGCTTCTGCACTTCAAGCTTTGCACAGGGATAAACTCCACTCGCATGGCAGGTACCGGCACCTCTGCTTCGAGGTCTGTGGCAGAAGTCCTCGCTGAGAGTCTACTTGAATCCATGCATGCTCCCCGGGGTCAAAGCCCTGAGATATCGGATGGTTTGCCTCAGGCTCTTGCTTCTCGGACGACAACTTAAAAGATGTGGGAAATCTTCCCGCTTCCAAGTCCAAGCATGTTTGGAAATTGGGTCGGGGGTTTCCCGAGCTTGTAGCTGCTTAAGACCGGTCGTCTCTGCAGTTGTTGTGCAATTCTTACTGGGTTACAGACTGGCTTTTATGACGCCTCTGTCCGCAACACCACGCATAATGCAGTGAAACAAACGCTTAGTCAAGTTGCTTTAAGTGTTCAAAGAGATGGCTGAGCTTTGGCAACCCGTGGACATCTGGAGGTCCGTCTTCCAAGACTCCATCAATCGCACCCACATCCACCGATTTGACTACACTGACCATCAATAGCAGAGCATTCATGCAGGCAAAGTCCTGCCAGTTTCGGACGACACCAGCGCCACAGCCTGTTGTTGACACAGCGCTATGGCATCTGCCTGCTGTTCGTATGGCATCAGGCGCACTGTTCGCTAGGGCCTGTATGGGCCTGTGTTGGGCCTGTTGGAGCACTTAATCCAGGATCAGGTTGCTAGCAGACATCTGCAGACTCTCTGTGACGGATGCGGAACTTAACTTCTATTGCTTCCAGGGCACCTGCGGTGAGGTAAGAAATAAGCTGAAATATACGCATTAAACCTCGCGGGAGCAAGGAGCACAATGCAGGCAAGCATTGACATGAAATGCTTCCACTGCTTCCATGCTTGAAGCTGGGTGTCCCGCTGTCTTGTAAACTCAGGATCCACGTCCCTGCAGAGTTGTTGGCACTCACGGCTTGCATGACATGATGTTCTTGTCTTCACTGCCTTAGCCCGGCCGTGCCCCGCCTGTCATTCGGAGTTCTGGAAGCACTGCCCTGAGCACCATCACCTTCCTCCTTAGCACGTGCAACCCGTCACAGGAGCAGAGCAATGCAGAGCACATCGCCAAGGCGGCAGCTCCAGAAGATTCCCCGGCTGCGGCTTTGCCCGGTTGCGAACTGCAGGCACGGCGCATGCCTCGGGAAAAGAAACATCTGAAACACACTCAGAACCTCGGTGAGCGCCTTCTACAAACCTGACGAGGATACCAGCTTTCAGCCCCCCGGGCCTCTGCGCAGAAGGCACGAACAGCATGTGCTCAGAGCTATTCTCTGTACCTCCGACGTTCACCAACTGACAGCAAGACTGTTGAAACACAAGGTGTGACAAACAGAAGCAGGCGCTTGCCATAACAGATTGAGTTCCTCTGCGCACATCTTTGCCTCATCAATGGGGTCACCACTGAATTTAGCTCACTCCGTTGATATATGACTTAATCACCGAAATCCTCTCCCTCGCCTGCACCGATTTTCTGTGCATTCCGTGCCGCCGGGCGCGGAGATGTTCTGTCTGCCTGGGCCTGGGCCTTGGTGATCTGGTCTGAGCGCACCCCTTGATTGAGGCCTCCTCCAAACTTCAGATCCTGGCCAAGCTCTGCCATCGGAGGGCCGGCGGCGGCCTTCTTGGAGGTACCATGTGGTGTGTAACTGAACCATCCAGCATTTTGACCGCGCACGAGCTGGGCCTGGAGATTCCATAAGCCATTGCCCAGTCACGTGCAAAACACACCACAAGCCATTCTCTACACTTGAACAGAAGTTTGCGTCGCAGAGCTGTGGCCTGCAGGCCTCTGCAAGCCAGCAGGGTCGCAGGGGGCGGGGGGGGCCGGGGGGGACCGACACTCTGTCCACTTTTCTTCTTCACGCTGGCTGTGACCGACTCGGCTGCATGTCGACAAGGCCTCTCAGTGGCTCTGTGCCTGTGCAAGGTCCTGCAGACTGTCCGTTGCTAAGCAGTTGCGTGGCCCGCCCTTGTCGGCACCATTCTGGTCGGTGAGCTGCCTTAGCCAAGTTCTCCGATCAGGCCTCAAACAGAACAGTATCCTCGACGAAAAGACCAGCAGAGCCCTTCCGATGCTGAACCTCCAAACCTTCGGACATTCTCGAACATTATGGCTGAGTGGAGCACTTTGGCTTGTAGCATTCCCTGAGACCTGAGTGGGGTGGAGCTGTGATTGTAGTAGAACGTCTGGAAGCACTTTGAGAGCTGAGAGCCCCACATGTTCTCTTCTGGCCTTTTGCCTTTTCAGCAAAGATGCCCTCGGTGGTCACGCCGACCTCAGAACGGGAATGCGGCAACATGCTCGCAGCCTTTCGGCAGTCACTAGACTCACTAGACATGGCCTAAGCTTCCAGCGAGACCTTCTCCCACCACTAGAAACAGATCCGTTACGGGAACGAAGGACCTGCAGCGAGAAGCGAGATCTCAGAACTTCCTGCAATCATGGAAGCTGCGAGGAGCCCACCACTCTGGCGAATTCTGCCCGGGCTCTAAGGGCTCCAACCCTCGCGACGTTGGCATCTCCTTCGGTCACGACAGCAGTGCCGACAGCGGTGCAGGTGGCTCTCCACTAGTTGCTGTCCTTGCCATCCCAACCGAACGTCTTGGATGTTTGATGGTCAGCTCCTGAGTCTTCTGCACAAACGTGGATGCAATATGATGCAATGCCTACCGTCTGTGAAGTCTATCAGTTACTATTTGTCGGTGGACCCATCCCCGAATGGGTGCATGGTCGTCATCGCGGACTCGTTTCGCAGAATTCACTCGGCGATCGCTTCGTCCAGACTACATGAACCGTGCCGGCACAGAGGTCTAGGAGTCGATGGGATCCTTTCTCAGATCTATCTGCCGTCACAGCTGGCCTGCGCTCAAACCGATGTTTCGGCATGGTGATTAGAGGGTGCGCCGGACAGAAACTAAAGACAGCTTCTTGATCCCATCTGGAAAAGAGAGAGGTCTTCTCTCGTTTGAGCTCGTCTGTCCTTTTTCGGAAATCTGCCTGGGAAGTAAGACAGCCAGAGGTGGAAGGACGACAGGCTTGAAGATGTCTACGAACATGGAATGAGCGGGCACCGGGTAATCAGCATCAACAGAGCACTTGCGGCAGGGGACGCAGCCGAGTTTCTGAAGAGGCCCAGGTAGCGATTTCCCTCAGTCTCCTGCACCCATTTGACGATGTCCTGCAAACTAAGACATGAATGACCGAGGTGGCTGTTCCTGCTCGTCATCGTGCCTTCCACAGGAGGAGGCCGAGTTTACGCACCTGGATCCAGGTCCGGCGGCACTTGCGCCTTGTATGGAGCCCAGTGCGCCTCTGTATCGGTTAGGGGAACTGCAGCGTCCTGAAAGTCCAGGGCAGCTGCAGCTAGAGGCATCGAGTTCATAGTCGATTTCACTTCCCTGGGGGTCGAACGAAACCGCTCGGCAAGATCGCAGCCATGGCAGATCTCCACTTCCGCGCCCATTTGCAAGCCCTCCAACCGGCAGTTGGATGGACCTGAGCAAGTGCCCGAAACATGCAGCAGCCTCTTCAACGACTAGTGACGAGGCCCACAACAACTCAGACATGACCCGCCTTACACGTCTTCCCCACCTCGGTCCTAGAACTTCTGCAAAACTCGTCAGTGGAACCCACTTGTCAACATCTGGCGGACTACTTGACCGATTTTGCGGCTGGGCGAATGCTTCAAACATTTTTACCATCCGTGGAAACTACACACGTCGAGGCTCTCACAGCGATGACCTCGCGCGCATCCCGCATCGGCGGGAGCTCGGCAGACTCCTCCGCTGTGTTACTGCGGTGACATATATGGTCAGGCGTGTCTTAGCAAAAATTTGCAGACCTTCTCATCCTGACATCGGTCTCGAGGACCCGACACTGACATGCACATAGAAAGGTACTTACGCAGCACTTGCGTGAACTTACGTGTATCATGGTCCTGCTAGTCGTATATTACATTCAGAATGTTATATATCTATATATATATACACATATTACACACGGACACATACAAACTGCGGGTTTAGCTCGCATCAGTCGGCGAGAATTCATGTCACCCGAGTGTGGATGCTGCTTGATTTCTGCATGTCTCCGTCGCCGACGTTGGGGTTTTAGGCACTTTCCACCGAATCTCCAAGTAGACGCTGCTCTCTCTTGTCGCACAAGCCCATGTAGACCCGGAGCGGAAAGATCGACTTCTTTGCACTTTGGAACTTCTTCAGAAGTGCACAGGAGGTGCAAAACTCCAAGGTGGGCACTGCCAGATGAATGGAACATAGGGATCGCTCACAAATCTCGTCGAGGTGTATTTCAACCAAGCGATGCGAGACAACTCAACGCCCAAGCATGCCTGTGTGAGTGTGTGTGCGTGCAAGCGCACTCGCGCACTGCGACAACACCATACTATCCGCCATCCACACTTTGGAGGCAGCTTCCATCTCGGTCCAGTCTTTTTCGATTTTTCTTCACACCGGGCACTGACCTCCTGAACCACACTTGGGTGTTGGCCTCACGGCACCGGCCCACTACACCTGGCAACGGACATCGCACACGGTCCAGGGCAGTGGTAGCCATTCTTGTTGTTTGGCAATGGGGACAGGACCCTATCCTCACAGGTGCAGACAGGACCCACCCGGTGCACCGGGACCGAACCGCATCCCGGTGCCAGGGCCAGGACCCTATCCCTACCAGTACTAAGACTAAAGGAGGCACAAACGACGACGAGGACACGGGAAGACGATCTGTCGATGTCTTATGTCGATGTCTTGTTCCGTCGGTCGCTCGCTGCAGTCAATCGTGCCAAGCCAAAGTGTCAGTGTAAGTGTCTGTGCGTGTCTCTGTCTGTGTGTGTGTGTGTGTGTCTGTCTGTGACTGTGTGTGTATGTCCCTGTGTGTGTGCGTGTTTGTCTGTGTATGTGTGTGTCTGTGTATGTGTGTGTCTGTGTGTCTGTGTNNGTGTGTGTGTGTTCGTGTGTGTGTGTAGCTGTGTCTGTCAGTCTCTGGGCACGTCCTAGACACTTTGCCCGGAACTCGAAGCACATACATGCTTGTACCCCAGGTGCCACCGATCAAAACCACTGCAAACATGCTACGAGTAGGCTCGGGCAACCGAATGGAGGAGACCCAGCATGCCCCAGCCAGATCCTCTGCTTGCGATGGCTTCTGCCCATCTTCATCGCTGGTCGTCCAGCGGGCCTTCACAACGAATGGGAATCTCATGTCGCACGCTTCATCAGAGGCTGCTTGCACGAGTCGTGCCTCCCAAGCCAAGTCTCTTTTCCGTTCCCGTTCCTCAAAGTGGAGAACGCGAGTCCGGGGGGGGGGGGGGGTCTGTTGGCCTTGCCTGGGCCTTCCATGGCCTTCCTTCTGTCTGAGGCAGAAGCAGCCATGGAGCCTCGGCCACGGCCTGTCAGCTAAGCACTTCTCTTGCGCTTGCATGCCTGCGAGACTTGCGAGTGGCGCTGGCTGAGTGCACGGCTTCGAATCGGATTGCGTTCATACCAGTTCGTATCATCTCGGTGGCGTCGGCCGTCGTCCACCTCTGCTGGGCCCCCACGATTGCTATCACAGCACGATAATGTGCAGAAAACCTTAGTGCCTCATCGTCGTTCGACCGACGGCCCTTTTTGTCGTCCCTGTCTCTACGACGACGGCTTCGACTCCTGCTCCTGTGACTGGCATTTGACGGCGGCAGTATGGAGAAGCAAAACGATCTGCTTGCCAGTTCATGCCGGTTCTCTGAAGTCCTTCTCCGGCTCCTGCTCCTCTCAGTGTGCAATTCTGGAGATGTGCGGGGCGCAAATGTTGGAGCTCCTGCTCCGCTTGCCGTGCTCTGCTGGAACTTCCTGGCATGGCGTGGTCTTGACGCCGGAACATGCAGAGTAATCAACTCCCTGGCCTCTGGAGGCGCTTGCACGGGCTCCGCGCTGCTGTCCCAGACATGGGAGTGGATGGCCTGAAACTCGAGTTGTCCTTCGTGAGCTTCCTCTCTTAGTGTGTATAGCCCAATGTGGAGCCATTCCTACTCGCGGCATAATAGTCTGGCGAATGCTCGCAACTGCGGGCTCTTGCAGGCCTGGCGCAGCTCGCGCCAAAGGCTCATCTCTGGAAACGTCTGCATAATTTTCGGCCAGCCTCACGTTAATGCCCGGACAGAATTTGCCGTCAGACAGCGGCCCAGGCTGTGCCAGCCGCAGTGATCTTCTGGAAGGAAACTCAGTAAGCTACTGCCCCGTACACAGTCGTTGAAGCGCTTCGCCTGTCGAAGCAGGTTGTAGCAGATCTTAGCCGCAGCACTTGAGTGCTGTAGCGGCGCGTTGCCTCTGCCATAGCTGCCCTGTTCAGGAGGCACAAGAACTGCGCTCGGAAGCATTTGGGAGCCTGGCATCGAAGCAGCCAAGCAGCAGGAGACATGCCGCTCGATGTCCCCTCCGCTGCCAGGGTCCGAACACAGTCGTACGCCGTCCTGATGGGCACCTTGGCAGTTCGCCGAGCTGTGTCAAAATACCTGACAGGCATGTCCGAGAAGAGCACGCTGGCGTAAAGATCGAGAAGATGCGTCTTTTCAAACCTTGCCGATGTCGATACCGACTTGCCGGATCTGATCTGTGATATTCCACCGTCTTGAAGCAAGCCGATTGGAGCCGTACCACTCTGTCATCAGCGTCTGCATGTGACAGCTGTAGAACATTCGAGAAGATCGCCTTACACGGGCTGGCTGCACGCAGCCAGGCAGAACTCATCCAGACATGCCGGCAAGCAGCTCAAACTTGATACGGGCTCGCCCCTGCCAGATCAGACGCAACGCTAAACAGGCGCCCAGGCCTAGCGTCCTCGAGCGTAGATTTTGCGATGCATTGCTGCTTAGTTGTAGCCCTACGTGCCCTCCACAGGCAAGGCTCTGCCTGTGCCACGTTTGAGACTTCCCCTTCGGTGACTATGCCACAGACTGCACCTTGCAGACACTGAACAGTAGATCCCAAAAGACTGGGGAACAGCTTCGTTGAGGCGACAGCAGAGCAGTCGACTGGCTTCTGCAAACAACGCCTCCCATGGCGTCAAAGTCGAAGGAAATCCATGGCGTCCTCTGGGTTCCATCAGAGAGTCAGCCTCCTGCGGCCTCTCGAGCATCATCTCAGTGGCCGTGCCACCCATGACGCCAACCTGAAAGAACAGGGCAAGTTGCATGAATCCACATTGATCAAGGCTACTGGGATTCGAGCGATGAGTTTCAAAGCATGTCGTTGCTCCTGCAGTCCTTGCCGAAGTTCTTCGGATGCCTGTTCAAGGAGATGCGCACAAAAGGCCCGGACGAAGGGAAACCATGCTGGGCTGAGAGGGAGTATTAGGCCCTTCGCTGCAGGTGGGGGCATGCTTCCTTACAGTCCTAGGCAGGACAGCTTCACAGGGACCAAGATGAAGCGCGAGCAGCTCAAAGCCTACTTAAAGCTAGGAAACATCAAGCCATAATATGCTCTTAACTCTCTACCCTTGAAAGAACAGCACCACAGTGGACAGAGACAGCCAGCACTGCGTCTTCTCTGGGGGCTGGAGACTGGCTAACAACCATCACGAGACCGTCTCAAAGACAATCAGCGCTCAGCCCAACAAAAGGAGTCGGCCATCGTTGGCTGCGCTTGCCGAAACCGTGATGCATCCAACGAGGGCTACGACCATCTGCGACTTGGCGTTTGAATCTCAGGCCTCCGAGAGTCTGTGAAAAGCAGCTTGAGCCTCAGCTGTGCGAGCCCGATTAATCATTGTCGTAACAAGTCTCCGTTTCAAGTGGAACGTGTCAAGTCTCGTTCACTGTTCTCCAATGCCGGGTTTAGCGGGTCACGGACCTCTGGATGCAGCCGAGCAGCCTTGTCCCCCAAATCTGGGTTCTTGTCCGGGTGGAGCGCACGAGAAAGCTGCCAGGCCAGGGATGTTGCGAGTTGCAAGTCGACTTAAGCCTGGCGGCGCCTGGCGGTATGCGTAGGCAATGTCTGACTCCCCGTAGCCACCCAGATGAGCACCACCAAGCCGCAGCACGGCCCCAGCGAAAGGGACTCGACCGTCCTCTCGTAGGAACAGACGCAGTGTCCACTGCAAGCATACGGCCTATGGAACACAAATGCAATGGAAGAGAACGCCACGGCCTCCGGACAGATTCTCACCACCTCATCTGATGGCAGTCCGACAAGGATCTTCTGCTCCTTGTGGGCATCCGCGACCTGAAAATGCACTAGCACCCGGGATTGCAAGGCTCTGCATCCACTCTGCCTGCTAACGCCCCTTTCCTTTACTGTGCCTCCACCCCGACACCTATGACCACCGAACTCTTGTTTAAATATGCGAGGCTCCTGAAATCCAGAACCCCAAACCCCCTGCGCCTTGAGCCCTTCCGTTCTAAAGTCAGAAGCCACGTTCCGAATCAGCGATGCAGTCGACAGAAGCAAAATCCCGGCAGCATGAAACGATGGGGCAGAACTTGCAACATCGATTTGAGTCGAGTGTGTATCATCATGCAGCTGCTGGTGTACCGCGTGGCTTGCAGCACCCCACCTGCTGCAGGGACGTCTACTCTTACCCGATGTCTCAGTCTCAGGCAGACTCGCGAAGCCGACGTCGAATGACTGCGTCTGCGAACCTCGGACCAATTTTGATCAGCTGCACGGAGTTCAACACGCCGTAATTCAGCAGAAGCTGCGCCGAAGCGCAATAAGTCGGAGCACTGCTTGCTAGACATGATTCCATGTATGTATCTGTATGTCCAAGCACCATGCCAGGGTTCGTCACCACAGATCTCCACTCCGTCGAGTTTGACTATGGCGACGCCCTGACCGTGAGACTGGCTCCACCGAGCGACCACATAGTTCAAGCCGCCAAATGATCTTCGCAAGGCTAGTTAGGCCCCTCGCCACGTCTGAAGGTGGAGGTGGCGGTGCCGGTGGCTGCGGGGGAGGAGGTACGTGACCAGGCACCTTCCACAGACGGCACAAGCACGACAAAGAGCATGCTACTGCCCTAGCCTGCGCTCCAGCTACCGGAGCAGCAGGCGCTCCCCCTGCCAGATGTCCGTTCCGAAATGGTCTGAAGTGGACATGGCAACGGCATGGGCCTGGTTTGGCCAAAGGCTTTGCGGCTTGTTCAGCTTTCTGAGCCTTGAAGCAACGGGATGCCGGAGCTGGGAAGCCTTGAGCCACTTCGGTTTCGGCCTTGAGCCGCTCCAAGATTTTCTGCTTCACAGCAGGAAGCTTGGCTCGGCGAGCAGCCTCAGGCAGACCTGACCCAAGCAATGCTGCTCTGCGCACCGCTGTACCGCAGGTGCTGTTTCTGACTCAGGACCACGCTTGCTGGAAGGGCCTTTTCGGCCATCTCCTCCAAGCCATGGGCGCATGCTATGTCTGTTTCGGACCATCAAACGCCAGAACTACTTCTTCGTGCTCGAAGCAACGACATGAGCAACGCAAATCTCTCCACAAAGACAAACAAAGAAAGAAAGAGAGACAGAGAGACACAGACAGAGAGAGAGAGAGCGGTTGCTCGGCCTGGGCTTGCTTCTCCAAGTCATCGGCTCCCTGCACTGCGGAAGTCTCACAGCAGTCCTCCTGTTCTCTGCGCTGTATTACTATATGTCTGCAAACATTGCTTCAGCATATCTCTCCCGCACCAGGTGGTTCGGGAGTGCAGCATGTGTATCAATGCTTGAAATGCTCCACACATGCTGCGAAGATACATCCATGAGCAGGACCATAACCGAAAACAGAACACAAGACCGATTCGATTGAAACTTAAGGGAGAAGCACCCAATCACGACATTCAAGAAGCATTAGTCCGACAGTGGCATCGACGACCATCAAAGGCATTTAATTAATTTCCTCTTGGCAAATTTAACATGAGCTTCGCGCAGCGTTCAGCTAGTTGCTGCAACCACTGCCAATTCCGCTGCCGATGGCCACATGGATCTTCATTTAGGCAACAATTGGACACTCCATCAATTGAACAAGGCGTGATTATCAATTCCTATGGCATAGTAGCAGTAGTGTCCTCTCTAGTTATAGTCATAGTTTTCTCTTCTGGAGGTTGAGTCCGATTTGAACAGGCGTGAACAAACTTCGCACACAAAAAGAAATCGCTGCAAACAGCCCCTGCAGCTACAGCCGAGAAGGCGGCATCCGCCATGATGCACCGAGCCCGTCTCGGGACACCTCGGACAAGCGCGAGTTACCGCGTCAGACCCCGGAAAGCCATCAAGCCAGCACACGCCCGAAGCCTCCACCAAGCTTTCACCAGCCTGTCAAAAGGCTGCGCCACGCACTGCAAGCCCAAGCTCGCAGTTTCATGGATCATTCTGCATGATCAGCACTTTGCCGCTTTGCCTGCTGCGTCACCGGGCGCTGGCATCATGCAGAGTCGCTTGTTTGTGCATGCTGGAATTATACGCAGGGATGGCTGAGTCTGCTAATCATTTCAGGGGCTTGTTCATTCCTTGCTCACCGAAGGACCAAACAGGTGAAATTTGACCAAACTGCTTTGGAAAGAGGTCACGAGAGCACCGATTAAAAGCCGCTTGCATGCTAAAGCTGAAGTAAGTCTGTAACCTTGAACATGCATGCCAGCTACAGCGGGCAATGCGCAAACGGCACATCATTCAAGATTCGTAGAGCCCACTCAAATACTGATAACGGATTGGTTCAGCAGCGCCTGAGCTTGAATTTGTTACCACGCACCATACAATAAGGTAAAAGCAATCTAATGCTAACGCGCAGCAGGCTATGAATGTGCGAACATACGGTTCCACATGCGATCCGAACACCAATGCTGGTTGCAGGAGGGTATCTTCAAGCGAGGCGAAAGGCTGGAATCTGAAGTTCAACAAGGAGGTTTCATGTGTAAGTCTGCAGGAAAGACACAAAACCCGAAGCATCCCAACCGTCCAGCGAGCGAGGCAAGATTCCTTCTTCGAGCCGATCACGAATGTCCAGATTTAGGTTCTCCCATGCTCCTCCCCTTAATCTGCCTCCCTAGAGTATGCGGAAGAAAAGCCTAGAGACGAGACTCCATTCTCAAGAGAGCTGGTGGCAGTGGCGAACCTCCTTTTTTGTCGGACGTACTCGCGGGGCGAATCGAGGCTACTGCTCTAAGGAACTAGCACTATGGTTCTTCACCATGGTGCCTGTCAACCTGAAGGCGTAGCATGTGCTAGAATCTAGAAGTGCTCGAACCACACTGCAAGCCTCTGACTAAGCGTCTGTTGCAACATTTGGTTTCAACATCTGTTTTGCCACGCCAAGGCAGGTGGAAAAAACTTCACAGACATCGCCTCGATGCCCACTCGAGGGGTTCCCCACGAGGAATGTCACGTTGCGGACAGGCTGTCGCTTGGCTGGGAGCCGTTGGCTCCCGCGCGCACCTTGTGAAAATCTTCCAAGCAGCTGGGCACAGTCAGCCAGTGATGATCTCCGCTTGCGGCAATGGGCATTTGTCAGCTCTTAACATTCTGATACAAAGAAAGAGTCGCCGTTGCCACATGAAGATCACCGTCCGGTAGCTCGCCGCCCGGTGCTCTCATGCTTGAAGCAAAAGCCACAGGCCGGAGCAAAGGGCCCGCATGAGAAATCTGATTTCAGACTTTAATTGAACAATTCCTGCAGAATTGACCTCTGTGCCAGCAGCAAGCCGGCTTGACTCGAGGTGTTTGAGAGAACTTTCGACATTCAACTGGACAGTGTCCAGGCAGCGGAGCACAGTAATAGACTCTGAAACTCTCTCCCTGGCTGGCGTGCACTTATTGTTTGGTAAGCCCTGGGAAGGCTTAAGACTGGTGTCTTTACAGGTTCCGTGGCCCCCAGTACATGCCATCTTAGGCTGTCTCTTCGGGTTGGAAAGATGATCCTGGATGGGTCTGATTTTGGCTTGTAGTGGGTCCGTAACCGATTATTAGGTGTTTTTTTGGGTTGAGAAGCACGTCCTGGAAGACATCTAAATTTGGATTGTAGTGGGTTCATTCTGCCGTCAGTGAGGACGCTGGCCTGTCCGAGACTGATAACTTCCGCATCAAAGATGGTCATCGTTAAAGTTTTGTGCGTGCACTGCAAGCAGTCACCGACATAATATTGTGCCAGGGTTCTCGCAACTTGTAGTTTGTGTGTTTTTGACGCGGCAATTCCTGCGACATGTCGTGACACTTGGCCTTTGGCACATCAACGAAGTCCGGTTTGCAGCGAGCTGACCAAGGGAAATTGTATTAATTAAATGTTTTTGAGCTAACACAAACTAATTCACGCACTATTTATTGAGTTAGCTTTTGCTCTTTCATCTGTGTTAAATTACAGACATAGTTAACAGTAATAAGCTAGACAGACATTGGTTTGTGTCTGATTTAACTTAATCAGTTTACACTTTTACATTCCATTCAAACTGCATTTTGAATTAATTTTACACGAGTTTGAATTTGAACTAACAAAACGCCATGTAAAACTTGGTCTGGTTAGGGTTCATTTTGAATACGTAACTTATTAAAATAAACTAAACCCAGATTAGATGACGATATTTTAATGCATTTTTAATCAGTTCAAAGTATTGTACTATGAACTGGTTCATACATTTAGCTTAACTTAGTGTATTTTATATATTGAACTGGTGTATTAAACTATATTATTTTGTTTCATTGGAAAATTAAGCTATGATCGACTTGTTGCTGTGAAGTTAAACAGGTAATCGATCTGCGGATGTGATTGACAAATGTGCAGTCAAGGCTGGTTGGGTTGGGGGGCTGGGAGAGCACCCGGAGGTGGGGGTAGTTTTTTCTGAGCAAGAAGGAGGGGTGTCGAAAGGCCGGGATCCCACGGAAACCGTTCGGAAGCTGCTCGGACGTTCGTGACTCGTTCGGAAGCCGTTCGGAACCCGCTCGAAACTGGTTCGGAACCGTTTCGGAACCCGTTCGGAATCTTCTCGGAACCCGTCCGGAACCTGTTCGGAACCCGTTCCGAACCCGTTCGGAACCCGGTCGGAACCCGTTCGGAACCCGGTCGGAACCCGTTCGGAACCAGGTCGGAACCCGTTCGGAACCCGTTCGGAACCCGGTCGGAACCCGTTCGGAACCCGGTCGGAACGCGTTCGGAACCCGGAAACCCAGTCTTAAGCCTTCCCAAACCTTCCGGCTGCAGGCCGCTAAGGTTCGGGATGGCCCGGGAAGGCTTAAGACTAGGTTTTGAACAAGTTCCGAACGGGTTCCGAACGGATTCCGAACGGGTTCCGAACGGATTCCGAACGGGTTCCGAACGGGTTCCGAACGGGTTCCGAACGGATTCCGAACGGGTTCCGAACGGGTTCCGAACGGGCTCCAAACCCGGACAGGTGCCGGAGGGGCGGTCTCCGGACGGGCTCCGGACGAGTTCCGAACGGGTTCCGAACGGGTTCGACAGGTTCCGACGGGTTGGGTTCCGAACCGGCTGGCCGCTCCCAACCCAACCAGCACCGACAATACCTTTGTCAAGCCTAGCTCCATGCTCGGTCGAAGTTGATTTTCGGGTTGTCGAGTCATGACACATGACTCACACCGTTCATACCGATTCACTTCCGCAACATACATAAGGTCACTAAAAACCAGTTCATCCAACAACTTAACAATATCAAGATAAATCAATCCAACCAATGAAACTAGATGACTTAACTATAAACTCGTTTCGAATTACACGGTATGTTAACTCACAATAAAAGTTGGCCTTCATCAACTAACTAAACTCAGTAACAAGAAAATTCTAATCGAGTAGCTTAATCAATGGAACTACTACAACTAATTCAACTAGTTAACCCACTTCACTCAAGTACATGACATAAGTTATAATCACTGAATGGAGTAAACGATGTATCTTAGAATGAATATACAGCTGAAACAATTCAAACAATTTCATTGAATTACTGACAAATATAATTTTGCTAGATAAAATTACGATATAGTTTTGATTGCTATATTTTTCGAACTCATTGAATTTCGTATGGGTTGTCTAAATTCAGCTAGTTTCATTGAACCGGAGCTAAGTTCACTGCCAATTACTGTAAATGTAAATTAGTACTCACTACTTAGTATAGACCCGGGGCCAGGAACCACTCGCAATGCCGCATGAGAGCTGGGTGTTCTTGTGCTTGGAAGTTGGGGCGTGTCGGAGTTTGGATTTATGGCGTACGGCTTGGTTTAGGGTTTCTAAATTTCTTCAAGAGTTGGTAAAGGTGTAAGCCGAACTACCTGCGACTAGGTTACCGCAAATGGTTACAAAAGCATATGACATCATCTAACTTAAACTACTAACACCCATACCGCCAAAAGGTTATAGTTTGGGCAATTCACGAATAGTTTAAGCCAGAAAAGTTGATTTAGGCATCCCTGAAAACCGACGGATCACTGCTATCGACTCCTTTAATCACACATTTATTCAACTCCAAACCACCCTTATACAATACCTTTGAACTCCTCTGAAATAGGTTTTAGCCTGCATACCCAAAAGAAGTCTTAAGCCTACCGAGGGCTTATCAACTTATTGTTGGCTGTCAGTGTCTCTTACTGCCCTGCGGTGTGATGGAAAAAAGTGGGTGAGGCGGTGTTTGTCAAAACTTCTTGTAGCTTGACAATGTCCGCGGATTGCCCTCAAAACTATTTTCCGACGCCCTTGAAAACCCGCGCACTCAGGTGAAGATGTACATGCCGTCGTTTCCTTCCGCCTGACAAAAACTCGAATGTCTATAGTGTCATCCGACTGGCTCCAAACCATTGGCACCTTCTGCACAGCAGTGCAGCGAGAGGACACGCGCCACAGCGCCTGGCACAAGACTTCGCTTGCAGCGGTCACCAAGCGAAAACGGAGATGTGATGTCGCCTTGTGGATCGGAGTGGGGTCGTACAAGTACAGATCGGGGAACTTCTCCTGCCCGACGAAAGGTTGAAGGGAAGAGGAGGCGCGCGTGGGAGCAGGAGCAGTGGACAGCGATGGCCAGCGGGCCGCCACTCCTTAAGAGCTTCCGTCGCCTTCCTCGCCTGCAGAGCACAGACACTCGTCCGCCTGGTCTAGGCCTCCAGGCCATGCCCAGCCCGGCCCCGGCCTTGTAGAATGGGATGGCCGAGCAAACGTGGTGGGCCACGTGTGTAGAGCCGATCCTGAAGGCAGCGATGGCTCGGCTCTCTGGATTTCGGGCATTTCGGGCCGTGCCTGTGGTGGACGTAGTCCAGCACGGGACCTGTCGCCAATCTCTTCGGACTCCCTTGCTTGTCACCGCCAAGACCAGGAGCCCAACCGTAAGGCCGGTCGACAGTGTGGAACGCACCCTTCACCCATGTCCAATTCTCCTGGCAGACCATATGTCAAGGCTCCGGGCGGCTCCGGGCACCTGCTTACTTGGCAAGGAACCTCAGATCTCATTTGACCTCCAGCTCGGGGGCCATCAGGCTGAGGCAGCCCACAGAGGTCGGCATGTGCCCCACAATAGCCCGTGCTGCTATGTCTGTTGTTTTCGGGACTTGCACGAGGACGGCCATGGTGCAAAGATGCCCCATCTGTTGCATCGGAGGGTCTATAGACTTGGTCCATCGTGCCTCCAAGCCTGAGTTGAGACTGGTTAACATTTAATTAAGCCTCCGTGGAAGCCGATCCTCGTCAAAGTGGGGAATGTCAACATCGGTGTGCTGGAGCCAGGTGTAAAGCACCAGCCAGCAGTTAGTCACCTCGATGCCCGTTACCGGTCCAGCCGAAGGTCTTAATATGTGGGTTCTTTCGCTAAGCCAGCGGCCATCAAAGGAGCAAGATAGAGAGCGAAGACCGGCATAAATCCACTGGTCTTTGCCTGCGCTTGCATCCAATGCAACCTGCAGTGCCTCGACAGAGGCAAAGGACGCTCTAAAGCGGTAAGGCCCAAGCCCACCACATCAGGATTCCGGCCATTGCGACGATTCCCACATCCGATTGCAACACCTGCTACAAATGCAAAGGACCGAATTCTCAGCTCACGCTGCCATGCAGAATGCCTTCGACTTCCATGCTTTGGGGAACAGCTCCTTCCTCCCGTTTCGGAAGGGCGCGAAAGGCCTCGAAAGTCTGTGCCAAACGACTGCATCAAGTGCTTGTTGGAGACTCTAGACGGAAAAACTGTATGCTGAGCAAAGCTGCCACATGTGGTTCGTGGTGCCATACGCTGGACCTCCGGTGGCACCACCAAGAATGTACCTCACTCGGCCCGGAGTTTCGACAGCAATGCCGTGTGAAAGAGTGTTGGGAATCCGACGCAGGCCAACCGAGCACGAGGTGTGTGATCATCCGGGTCGCTGCGACTGAACTCTGACCTTAGTGACAGAACCGACGCCTGATTCGCACCACGTGCTTCAGATGCTCACGAAGGTGCGGCTCTGAGACTCTAAGAGCTGAGCCAAACCACTTAGCCAGATTCTGGTACTTGTTGGCGGAACCCTTCTGCAACCTAAGTGCAGCAAATCTGACACAGGCAATGTGGACGTGTTTGAGATTTGCATCAAGCAGCCTTGGGACGTGCGTCTCACCTTCCGTCATGTGGTTTGTCTTCGAGTGGTGGACGGCGTGAGATCGCTGCCAGGAGAAGTAAGGCACCTGGCGCCAAGAGCAGAGCAGAGCAGAGAGTCCCTAAAACCTCGCTGAAGCCAAACGCCAACCGCATGTGCTCAGCATGCGCACCATCAAGGCCGAGTGCAACACCTGAGGCAAAAGCATCCAGTTATCTACGCATTGTGGACTCGACACGCGGCTGGGGCCCTTCACATATCCGACCAGAGTCTGCAGCCACTGCTCGTTACAAAATGCGTTGTGGCCACACTCATGACCTGAACAGTCTGCATGCTCACGCGGTGCGCATGCGGTCATGCAGCGTGTGAGCGATACCTTTGAGGCTGCTGCCGATGACCCAGGGTCCGGTGGCCAGTGTGCCCTGCACCACCGCGTAGAGCAGCCACACGGGGGCAAAGGCTGCGGTCCTTGCGCAGCAGAACTGTGGTGCCCTAGCACTGGCACAGGAATTCAAGGGCCAGACATTGGGATGTACTTCCAAGCGAGATAGCCACAAAATAGCACCTGCATCAAAGGACACGACTTGACAGCTCTCTTCGTGTCGGCCCAATATCTCGAAATATGAAGAGGCTGGCCTGCAAAGTTGAAACCGCGGCATGTGCCAATGACCGTCCAGTCCTTGGGGGTCTCCATGCTACCCTGAGGTTTCCAGCCCTCTGAGGTCTGAGGTCCTTACTCCTTGACCATGCAATCCTTTGGGATGGCCCTCAGCACCTCCCCCTTGCTTGGCCACTGCCTCCACCCAACTCGATTTCGCACTGCAAGACTATGTATGCACTTGACACGCGAGCTGTCCCATGTTATCACAGTACATAGCTACAAATTGGGCAATGACGGACCGAACAAGAAATACAAGAATCCGTAAGCTTCGGACTTGTTCTGTCGCAGCGCCGTTCCCTGGAGCCCTCCCCGCTCAAGGGCTTTCCTTGCAGACTGCACTTGCATGTCTTCAGGTGACTTTGACTCTGACGTACCCTGTCATGTTCATGACATGCCAAGGGCCCTGGCTCGACTCGCTCTTTCAATTCGCCGTTGTCCTCCACTTTCCAGCCTGTATTCCACGGTGCTCCATGGTGCACTCGAGGGAGATTGGCAGCTCTGCCTAGTCCCTCCGGGCTTAGTTCCAGGGTGTTCACCTGCTGCGCCACTCCACAGTCCACCACTTCGCAAGATCCGGCCCGTGCCCACTGCCCACCTGAGCACCTTGACGTCGTCGCACACGCCTCAAGCCCTTCCTCGCCTCAGACTCTCGTTCGTCGAGGACATCTCTATGTGCTGCCCTGTCTTGACACCGGCCTGAGAATTTTTCTGCCGGGCACCCTGCCAACAGAGCTGCAGCGGAAAGGCCAAGAAGGAGTCGGCCTGGCGCTTTGATTCTGACAGATCCCAAGTTGCGTCAGTTCTGCAAGAAGCACGTGTGGAATTATCTGGATCGAGAATCTCACGTGGAATGGGAAGTGGGTGTCAGGGTCTGGATTTCCCAGAATAGGAAGGGCGTTCTGGGGTTGAGTTGGCCGCCTTCGTTTCCTCTCCCGGTTGCCAGAGCAGCACAGGCTTGCAGATTGGAATTGCGCGCCTCTGAAGGAAGGCTCTGGCTGGCTCGGAGGTGTCTGGCCTTTCAGAGAAGAGATGTGCTTGCGCAGTGCTCACGACATCATTGTCGCCGGCCGGGCCTGAAAAGGACTGGCTGGGCACCTTGGGCCGCTCCAGGCGAGTTGCAGGTCTCAAGCCTCGAAGAAACGGCAACATCAACATGTTCGCATAGTGCTCGCGAAACGACGGAAGCATCGTGACTGCGGCTCCCAATGCCACGTGCGCTGGAGTTGTGCTGATCGTGGCATGGAGAGGTCTGGCGTAAGCCTGCGGCTCCCGGATGCAGTGCCTTGGTGCCTCGAGCAGACTCGAGAACCGGACGGACATATTGATCACGGCTGCAGTATGTGCAGCGTGATGGCAACAATAGCCTGGTAGCCACACAGCATTGTGACTTTCTGAGCTGAGTTGGGAACTGTTGCACAGCCCCCGACACGAAGGCCAAATCCATCCTTGTCACTGCAGTGGCTCGAAAGCCATCAACGGCGCTAAGACACGCACCATGCTGTCAAAGCACTCGGCCTGACACCCTTGGACAAGAGCTGTCACAGAAAATGCGGCACCAGCGGGGGATTGCCGAATGCCCTTGAGTTGTAAATACTTCGGACCGAACACGAGTGGGATTGCCTTGAGCAACTCACGGCCTGCGCCTTGCCTGCATTGCTTCAGGTCCATTGGAGCGCGAGCGCAGCCGTGTAATGCTCGCGCTCTGGCAACTCTTTGGTGCTTCTCGGGACGGGATGGCGGGATCGCCGTCAACACCACCAGTTCACTGAGCAGCCATGTCTTCAGGTCGGCAAGCAGTCCTGATATGTCTGACTTTGCGTGCACACTGGGGTCGCTGCTCAGCTGGTGTGGCTCAATATCTGTGAACCGGAATAGGATCGGTGACACAATGACTGTCTGAAAAAACACGAGGAAGTCACGACATCACGTCGAAAGTTCTGCTCAGTTTGGAACAGAACGCGCGATCTCCAGCCAGTTCCCCTTCGTTTCGGGAACACGCTGTGAGGCGATGTCGGGTCGTTAGCGGTGCTTTCGCCGTGCTCCTTGGTCTTTGGGAGCATCGACGAGTCAGAGAGTCAGATGAGTAAAGCGACCGAGGCGGCCCCAGATCTCCTGACGGGAAACATGCGACAGCGAAGACAAGGTCTCACTGGCTCACATACACAGTTGTCGGGTGTCCTGTCTGTCATATTCGGCAGCTCTATCCATGTGCCAAGAGCGGGATCAAAGCGCTCTGCCGTCTCAAGGCACTGCGAGCAGGGCAGCGAAGCAGACGCTTTTCGTGGGGTTTGGCCACATAGCAGGCTAACATCATGAGTTCCTGCGAATACCAGTGGTACTAAAGTGAGAAGGATGCCAATGCTTGCAAGATCAACCTGGCTCCTCTCCCCTCTGTCTTGCTTTCGGAGAGTATGAGTGGAGGGTCCCGCCCTCCCCCTCCAGCCCGGTGTGGGGCCCCACTGATTTCAGTGAGCTCTGAGGACGGCTCAGCAGAGTCCACTTGCGGTAACAGTTTGCGTGTTAGAGCTGCTAGGCCTTTGGGGTTGGGTGTGCAAGACGCTTCCACCCACCGTTGCCTTCCAAGTCCGGGCGTGAAACACGCAAGGCACCACTCTACCAGTTTCTCGATCTCTCTCCCTCGCTCTCCCGCTGCACCTGCCCACCGTCGCTGCCACCAAAAACATGTATTCGACCAGCAATACCAGCGGCCGCAACGTAGGCGCGACCTGGTGTGCCGTCCACCCATTACGAAGCATCAACAGCCTTGCACCAACGGCTAACGGCTGTAGGCTGTAGACAACTCCGGGGTACTCAGCCAAGAACGTTTCAACATCGGTGCCAGTGTTTCCCAGGTGCCAACCTGCCGGTGGTATCACAGTACAAAACGTCTTGGGGCAAAGTTTCGCGACGATGTTCCTTGGGGTCGTAGCGCTCCACCGAGTTGAGCATCTGGGCCTTGGGGGCAGCACGCACGTCGCACTCGTCGCAGTTATGTGGACTGGCCACCACTCCCGAAAGCGAAGTCTCCCGCGCCAAATGCTCCTCCACATACGTAGAGCCTCTTCAACAATATCTCAGGCGGTTGTACCATTCGACTTGACATCGCTGGAATGCTTGCCTGCCACCACAGGCTGCAGCTGATGCGCCTGGTTGGCAAGTCACGCGGTTGAAACCAAGCATGTTTGTCCGAACATGTCCTACCCGTGCTCGAGCACAGGGTGATCAAGCCAGAACTAGCATTACGTCGACCACAGGAGAAGTTCGATTTGTTGCCATGCATGTTCGTTTCATTGTCATTAGCGCATGCCTTGCAGTAAGCCGCATTAGCGGCTTGCTGGAGATTCGGAGGATACTGTTGAAAGTCATCAGTATTGCATAAGCTGGCCTGATGCACAACAGCTTGAGGACAACGTCTGCACGTGGCTGAGAGTCAAAGTTGAAGAAGAAGAAGAAGAAGAGATCCAGGATCACCAGGAGTTGATTATACATTTTCGTTTAACTGATAAAAACAAGCTATAAAGCATGCAGTTTCATAGGCTTAGGGCTGGGGTTTTGCTTGCCAGTACGGCCCACGAGAAAGCTGTAGCAGTTGGCATTCTTGTTTGCAGTTGGTTCGTCTTGCATTCGCTGGCTATCTGAGTCAACTCAATAACCTGACGGTGGAGAGCCGTCACAGAGAGAATTCGAGGCGCAAAATCCACATGCAGTCCAAGCTGTGAAGCACAAGCGGTGAATGTGCAAACGGAGGCAGAAAGAGTCGAGCACTGTCTTCCTCCAGACATGAATTGCAACCTCACTGAAACCTCTCAGCACTACGCGTGCCTGCTCGCTGACTAGACAGCGGCGGAAGCCTAGCCATGCGAATTGAATGACGATCGTGCATGCGATGCAAGATCCAGAGCTTCTTGCGGAAGCCAAATGCTCGGTGGATGATTCAGTCTCTCCACGCCTCACATTAGACACACACTGGCAGCCTCTGGCAGCGACCGGCATGATTACGGAGGGCTTTAGGGTCTGAAGCTCCGGCTGCTCAGCGGCTCCCTCTGTTCATCTCGGCCACCGCAGACATAGAGTAGTCCTGTGCTGCTTTCCACGCCTTCCCAAGCCTTCAGAACTGAGACCCTGCGCTTCGGCCTTGCAGCGACACAGCTGCGGGCCACCCACGTCTCTCTGCCATTGAAGAGACTGCCTGCAGAAGGACGACCTAGACCACCCTAGAGTCCTGATTCCTAGACCCTTGCGCTGCTGCCCCCCCACCCCGGTGCCTGCCAGCTGCCGGTTGACGTCTGCTGCGCCTGCAGGCCAGGAAATGTAGACTTATCGCACTGTGGTCCCGGTACCGGGCTCGCGCCCGTGGAGTGACGTGCAGGAGCTGCATCGGAACTCCTTTGTGCGATGTCTTCGAGGTGGACCGTCTAAGCCGGCTGAACGATAATCTTGATCCTACCATGGTGCTGCGCATGCAGGACCTGGCGGAGTGAAGCACTCGACCGAGTTCAAAGGCTGCCTGGCAAGGTGGGATTTGTGCAATTTGTTGAAAACCACTGGCCATGCAGCAATCCTACAAGACTGTGTGATACCACTGTGCCTGTTCTCATCCAGGCCACCGCATATGAAGAGTCGTTTGTTGATCACACCTGCTCGCCAAGTGAAGGTCAAGCGCAAGCAAGCGCACAATGCGATGAGCAGAAAAGCAGACCCGTGATTCTTGTTTCCACTCCGCTTCTTCAGGTCTTCCCTCCGCCAGAATCAATGAAGGGATTGTCAGAGAGCAGAGTGGGTGCAGACGCCATAGTGTACATGCGCTGCAAAAGCTCGTCAACTTGGCTCCTCCGGCTTCGCTCTTGGATGTGGCGAAGTGCTCGCGATCTCTCCAGCTTGTTAACAATTTCGTTCACTTTAGCCACCAGTACCCTGTCGCGCAACATGCGTTCGGATAAGGTCTGCTGGAGCTGGTCTTCAGCTCTAGCTCGCCTGTCCGCGCAGTCGTGCGCATGTCTGATCAGCTTAGACGCCTCGGCACTCTTGGCTTCCACGGCTGATTTTCTGCCGATGTTGTGCACAGAGGCATCATGCAAGTATGCCTCCAGGCGCACGAGGTCCTGTCTGCACATCATCTCTTGCACAGAAGCCGTTTGTGCGAGCTCTTCAGCTTGCTTGGAACATCGCATGCGGCCTTTGTTTCGTTGCACTGCGTGAGAAAGAACGCTACTGCACTGCTTTTAGAAGGCTGAAGCCTCTGAAGTTGATAAAGCAGAACAAAAGTACTGATCTGCAGATGCTACTAGCTTGCAGCTCCATGGATGTACTCCTCAACTGATACAGAGAGGCGCGAGTCGAAGCCAGCTCTTTTTGCAAGGACTGCTGCTCCTCGAGAGTTCTTGAGATGGCCATGGCAGCCGCTTGGGACCGCAGCTGCTGGTCTGCGGCCGTCTGCTGAGCCATATCGAAGGACTTCTTGAGAAGCTCTCGCTCGGCAACCAAGTTGGCCTCAGTCGCGTCATGTCGCGTCTGACGCACAAGTCCAAGTCACAATGGGTCTTTTTTTCCGCAACACCAAAGCGATGAAGGACGGAGGACCTGCGCATCCAAAATGGCATACGCTCGCGACTGGGACTGTTGAATCTGTTCCTGGTGGCACGCCATGGGGTGCGAAAGGCGACCGTCTCTATGGTGGCGCACCAGAGCTAATCATGAATGGATTTCCTGAAGTCGGCTGAACTATCACTTTCGTCTGGTACTGCTATATGAGCCAGCAGCGGTAACCTAGCAGCAAAGGCAATTTGAGTTGACGGTTGTTTCCTTTCCGGTCTTTGCGGCCTGCTCCAGCTCCCCACCTGGCCAGGGTTGACATGAGTCCTTCGGACCACCAGTACTGGCTACTACTGTTTTCCCCTGCTGTGTTCTAGTTGGAGAAACGCAGAGCCAGCAACCGCTCCAAGCAAACGATGCAACAAATGCAGACAGAGGCACGAGTTGGTGAACGAGTTAGGAATCTGGAACACATCATTCCACGACACGACAGATGCAGCTCTACAGCTCTTCGCTGTGGCCATCGGCTATCCCTCTGAATTGTTTGAAGACACGAACTCAAGCTCGAGAGCGTGAGATCGGCAGAGAGAACCTGGCTACTATCATCGGCGGCATGGGCGACCACCTGTCACGGTGTCTTCGATGATGCATCAGTCCAATCAGATCAAGGTAACAGGGAATGAGACCCACCTGCCTCGAGTAATCGGGGTCAAAGCACTCCACACTTCGGACAGGTTGGGGTCCAGCCCAACCTACAGCAGTGTGCCCGCTGGTTTGTTAGTCAGCTTCTGGCCACAGAAGTACAGAAACCCCATCCTGGCATCTCTTTGCCATAAGGCACGTGCCGCCACAGACGTAAATCTTGCCGGCCATTACTCCTCCGAGGAACAATCAAAGCTGACTGGCTTGACAGATGCCGGGATATGCTCCTGCACAGGTGTACTGCCGAGCCTCTGTCATGGGCGGGAGCACCTGTTAAAAAGGGTGCATGAGAAGAAAAACCCAACGTCGCCCAGCAAGGCTTGCCCCAGCTCCAAGCCTCCCAGACCCCAGCCTCGGGAGACAAGCTGTGTCTTGGAATCCACAGTCTGGAAGCGACAGCCCTAACCCCCACACACGTTGGTCTTTGCCCGTGTGGTTTTCTTCACTTTTCCTATCTGGTGGTGTGGGGGGGAGGGGGTGGTTACGACCATGTTACACAAACCCACCCAAAACCCTACTGTGTACGGCATTTTTGCTTGTTTAAACAACATGTCGCAGGAGGATGTTTGATAACACGACACACCGTCACAAGTGTTCAAGACATTTGCGAGCATGCCTCAAACCTTGCTGCTATTTACTGCATTTGCCTCTTTATGCAACATGTTGCAGGATGTTGCAGGTACGCGGACGAGGCTGCCAGCGGTTGCTCGGCGGACGCGGCGGAAGCAACCAAAAAGACGCAACTTCTTGCCCTTCTTTGGTTCCTACTTGAGCATGTTGCAGGAGGATGTTTGATGCTCAGCAACTCGAAGGGCTGTCACAAGTGTTCATGCCATTTTGCAAATACACCCCAAACCCTGCTGTTCACAGCATTTTGACCTCTTTATACAATGTGCGTCTCGTTGAATACACCTGCAGTGACCTACAGCTGGTCTGGCGCTCGCAGTTGGATCCCATAGCGGATGTCGCGGATCACTTGTGGGAAAGTGTGCCCAAATGAGTGCCCTCAGTTCGAGTCCCTGGAGTTCCTGAAGCACGAACCCTCCATTTCCACAGCCACACGCACGAAGCAATGTAACTTACAGCATTTGCCGTGTTTGCCCTAAAACAGACTTGCCCGCTGCCACACGGCAAGATATCAACGTGTGACCCCCTAACCCTAATCCCGCCGGACCTGAAGCCTCTGTCTGTTTGGGTTGCACCGGAGTCACGTGCTATATAACTAACGCTTCCATGCACTTCCGACCAGTCTCATCCAAAATGCTGCACAACCGCATCCAGCACGGATCTTCTCTTAACAGCGGCACTCTGCCAGTAGGAAAGACACTGCAAAATCCGGTCAGTACCCGACATGCGGATCCAGTCTCTCCACGGAGCTCAAAGCCAGAGCTCCTGCATGCACTTTCGCGGCACGCGCTGAAATGCAAAACAACGAGAACGAGGAGTCACTTCACTTCGCGAAGTGCCTTCGAAGCCACCGCACAGGTACAGGTGACCTGCCACGAAATCACTGTGCTTTGCAACACAGGGCCATGTGGTATCCCCAAGTCGCCTGGGCAAAGAGGGTCCAGGATATCCGCAGCTGCTGATCGTGCAGCTTGACACACCTGCGGCGGCGAAGCAAGCGTGTGTCTCGGGTCGCTCCAGGCATTCCACCAAAGGTCTGTGAGTCTACGGGGTTGGACCGAGATCACCTGCGGCTTAAATTTAAAGGCACTTGGCACAGAGCACAGCAGCACAGGACAGCGGGCGGATCTGTTTAACCGGCACCTCGCGCAGAGCACGCATCGCGGAGTACCCGGCAAAGCTGCCAATGGCGTAGGCAACTGCCTCCAGGCTCGAAGCATAGTAACGAAAAGTTGCGGCCTTCTACCGTCAAGTGATGCTCACGGCGACAATTGACATGTTGTCACGCCCGGATGTCGATCACGGCATCCAGCGGCGCCTCTGGAGATTCTGAAGAGAAAAACACAGGGCCACAGTCGCTCTCCTCTCCCAAACACTCGGAAGAGCGGGTTTTTAAGGCATGGACGCAAGGGCCAAGACCATAGACCGCACCTGAGTAAACAACTTTATGTCAGTTCACGTCCAAGCATCGTACTGATGCTTTTCTGCAGGCGTAATCTGGCATGAGGCCCTCCAACCAAAAAACAAGAAGTTAACACCTACACCATACGACTTCCACGACTTCCTGACAAAACCCAGCGAAGCTAGCGAATGCCCCGAAACCCTAATCCAGATCGGAATGCTAGCGCTGAAGGACGATTTCCGCGATCGCTTACCTAAGTCGGACCTTTTGTCCAAGAAGAGGGGTGTAAAAACAATGTTCACGATTGATTTCTCACGTCGCTCCTATTTCGAATTATATCGCAATCGCAAACAAACTCTCCGTGGTCCGTGATTTCTCACCGAAATCCTGATCGGACTAACTGCAATGATGGGGCACGAATTCCACTACTTCGCATCAAAATCCATAAGTTAATCCGATTCCGACAGAATACGACGTTCACCAAATCTCAGCCAAAACAATAACAAGTCAAGTTAAGCTACCAACACTGCCGTATACATAACAGCGCAGACCCCAAATGGTGAAAGAACACTTAGAAGTCGAAGCCCCCTGGGTACCCGAAAAACCCTCCTGGTGCAACGAAAAATCGAAAAAATCAACACACGCTTCTCAGAGATCCAATGTTCAAGAAAAATTTGTTGAAGAATGTCAACCCGGCCGCAAGCCACTTCGACAGCACATCCCGCAGAAACTCAGCAACCGAATTGCCCGAGGTGCGACGGGAGCAGGACGAAACCGTCACTGGTCATAAGAAATTAATTAGATCTTCTTCCTTCGGTTTCTTGCAGAGCCTCAATTCTGCTGTCTGCTTTTGGGATCACGCTGTCTGCGGAAATTGAGCAACCGCATTGTCGGGCACGCGCAGGGAGCGAGACAAAATCGCCAGGGATTTTTCAGAGATCGGATGTTCTTATTTACAGTTTTTGAAGAATCTGAATGTTGCCTCCCTGCGTTTTCGCCCGCACAGCCCTCGGAACATCGCAACCGCGATCTTATGCAGAAAGCTGTGATTGTTCAACATCTCATAAATGATTCCGAACCTAATTATCCCGGAAGCCGGTCGACCTCCGGAATAATTACTTAAGGCAGCCCGCATCTTCTATGTAAGTAAAACCGTATCGTCATGTTGGACTAGCAGGATCTCTATCTTTTCTTCATCAAGTTCAATCGTTGAGCCGAAAATCCAATTTAACTTTGAACCATGACACCCCGGACAAGCCACGGCTTCACGAAAAGCGAAGATGAAAACTCGACCTGATACCAGCTGGAAAAAGACGCGATGTCTCGCCGAATGATTTTGCCACGAACATACTGATCTCAATCAGATTCTACGAGATTTTGATTTCTTCCCGAATTGCTCACATCAGATCAGATTATGAAAACACAACACCACTGCGATCGTTGTGAAGACGACGCATGTCCTGCTATTTAGAACTTCTCAAGCCGCACTCAGCTCAGTCGAGGTGCGGGACATAGGGGATACTGTTCCTGTTAATGGAAGCTTTTTCTGGCAAAAGGTTACGCTGTGCGTGCATCAGTCACAGCACAAAGGCACAAAAAGGAAGGAGCAAGTTTACCGGCAGCCGTGCCGAAGCGACGGAAACGTCCGAGTCACCGGCATGCTTGGTCGAAGCGGCGCCGATGCAGATGCACCAGAAATCGCACACTGTCCACTGTCTCGGGCGAGGCGAGGCAGTCTTACAAGAATTGAAGAAATTACAGCAATGTGTCCTTCCTGAACTCTCCATGCACAGCAAGATCTGAGTGCTTGTCGCCATTGCTGGAGAGACAGTCACGAAGGGCACCAACCTGGCAAGAGTTGGGCTTGCGATCGCTTGTGCTGACCCACCAGCAACAGGGCGCCTCTTCTCTACAGCTGTCAACCTCTCTGCGCAAGTGCGCAATGAGGCCCTGACGGCGGCTATCAGGATGCTATGAGGCATGGCAATACTGCCGTAAGCTTCCAGGCCTGTTGATGGGCCAGCTCTTGGCTCAGAAGATGCAGACTTTGGTCCTGCACACAGATAGCATGAGAGCCAAGTTCAGAGGAATAGAGGGAGGAAGATCCAAACAACACACCATGAAGGCTTCGGTCTATGCCGGGCAGCTGTAACTGTTTTTCAGCAAAAACAATGCGATTCAAGGCTCTGTTCAACATCCTCCACGTTTCCCAAAGGTGCTCTGAACCCCCAGTCTGAGAGAATCCTATAGAATCTAGCTGCGGAGAGGCGATGCCTCCCTTGTGTCTGAGCGCTTTGAATATCATCACGGGCTGGCAGGCTCAGCTTTATTTGCATGCGGCCGAACTTGGAGTACAAGCACCTTCCTCGGAAGTCCTAGAGTTCAAGTTGCCCACAGGATCCAGAGCTTGGAAGCTTTGCACCTCGAACTCCGGGCCGGCCTCGGCCTCAGCCTCTCCGAGCTCCATGCCCGGAAAAGGGAGGCGACGTCTCCAAAGTTCTCCCAGGCTCGCCGAGACTTTTAGCTGAGGTTCTCGATTAAAGCTAGCCGCCGCTAGGCTCAAAGATGCTCAAAGGCTCAAAGGTGCCGCTGGCTGGGATTCTTGTGTCACCTTGCTTTGTAAAGGCATTCACATGCTTATGGTGTCATAGGGACGTGCAGCTATGGGGCGCAAGCTCATTGAAGCACCCACGGTATGGTCCGATCTTGAGAACTTAGCCGTGCGTGTCCCATTGTATCTGAGCCTCCGGAATAAGCAGCAACAGTGTGACTCTCATACCAGTATCTGTCACGGCAAATTTGGAATCACGGGGGCTCCAGATTCGGAGTCTTTCGGGCATCGTAGAGCAGGGAATTGCCAACATGCACACGTGTTGAGGCGGCAGAGATGGTGTTTTTGCGTGTCTTGGATGACATAGCATGCAAAACGGGACAAGCTAGGGTTAGAGTGTCGGGCGTTCGGGCAGGTTCGTGCCAGGCGCAGAAACGGATAACACAGGAGTCGCTGAGGCTGACAAGTGTCAAAGGCAAGACGGAAACCACAAGACCACAGAGCATCTTCCGCTGCAGACTGTACACGCGCGCCTGTCCAACTCTGAAGACAAGCTGAGGCTGAGCTTTGAAGTGGTTCAACTTCAACTTTGGGACGCAGACAGCTCGGCATTCCAGTTAAGTCTAGGCCTAGGCTTCATGCTTCGCAGTTGCTGAGCTGTCCGCCTCCAGCTCAGTTGCATTTACTAGGCCGGTCCCATTGGTCACGGCCGCAGGCCCGCCGGTTCCCGGCAGACCCGAGAGCTACTTGCGAATCGCTGGAAATCGCTCACAGCACAATACGTACTCTGGTTTAGCTCGAGCGGTGCTCCACTCCAACGTAGCGTCTGAATTAAGAGTTTGTTGAAGTTTTACTCAAAGATTGGTTTACCCCTCCTCCCTTCTGCTGCTATCAGGCCGGATGGATTTGATGAAAGGCACTTCAGTCCCAGCCAGGGCTGGCTGAACGCGGCCGTTTCGTCTCCTTCGACATGCAATCACATGCCCACAGCGGCTTTGCAGGACAATTCAGAAGCTGCGAGCCTGGTTTGAGCTTCCTCTGGCGCGGCCACGGGGAAGCAGACTCCCCGCCTGCAGGCCTCAGCACGCACAAAACTGCATCCCGAATCTCGATGGTCTTGCTCTGAGGTTCTAGCTGAATCTGCTTAGATGTGCAAGAGACAATCCTTGTCCCCAATTCAAGTCCAGCACGTCACGAGAGAGGCTTGGGAATTCAGCGTGCCTTCTTCCTCAGCAGTCTCTTTGCGAGCATGCCGAACCTCAGGGTGCAAGCTTAAATTCGGCATGTCAACCGTACCGCTAGGGTCGCTAGGGTCGCACGAAGGCTTTGATGGAGGCAATCTTCAGCTCGAGCTGCCTGCCAAAGCACATGGGGGCTTCTCTGGAAGCTTTCTGCAATGGCCTGACAACCTTAGCGCATGGTACAGTTCTAGGCAGCGCCTGTTCCGCCGCATCAGGTCTGAATAGTACATCTTTGCCTTGGACGCAGCAACTAATCGAAGCTCGGGGGAAGTCGTGCAGGGCTTTAGGATCTTTGTCTGCTATGCCAGGCCACCCTTGTTTCGTGCGTCTCCACGGCCTCCTCGTCGGCAGCCGCGTTTTTGTCCACTTCCATCCTGGACTCCGTGGTCGCCACCTTTGCTTAGGCGTCGCCGTCGGTTCTGCTTCCAGTTTTGGTTGAAGTCGCTTAACCGGGCAGCCAACCTCAGCATGATCCTCCAAGATTTCCACCTCGCCACTGCAAACATGCTACAAGTAGTCACTGCTCGTCAAGACGTTGAGAGATGGTGCCAACCCCTCTTCCCGGTGCTCCTCACGGAGCTTCTCGGAGACGGATCGGAAGCAGTCCTGGCACCTCCGGTGGAGAAGTTACAGAAACAGACCCCTCTGTGCCGCTCATGCTGTGGCAAAGCTCAAAGGCCGTAGACGCCCTGGCCCTCACCCCTCAAAGGCCTGATGCAATTGGTGGCGAGGCTCTCAACCTCGCGGCCACGTAATCGGGCCCTCGAGCCCACTCACTGCAACGTTCTGATGCACGCTCGCACACCGAGAACAGGCCTCAAGCACAAGACGACGCATCATGCTCTTGGAGACCGCCACATCCAAGCCTTGCACCGGCCGCCTGAATCAATGTGATTATCTGACAGTCTGTAAACGGGTCATGTTGGTTATGTTGTGTTGCATTGGGCTGCATCTAATTAGATTGGGTCTCATGAGTTCTGCGGGGTCGGGTCGCGTCGGGTCAGGTTAGGTCAGGCAGGGCCACCGGAAGGTACAAACATTAGGATGAGCTAACATCAGGTGAGCTAGGGTGGGAAGCTTGAGCCCTCAACAACTCCTGACAACAAGCATCAAGCCAGCAACTCCTTAAGGAAATTGTTCTTAGACTGGGATACTCCGGAAAGAAACTTCCTAGATCGAAAATCCGAAACGCTCAAGGAGATCAACCGGACCTGGCCAACCTGTCTAACCTTCACGAACACAACTAGACCTGGCCCAACCCCCCTAACCTAACCTAAGCCAGCCGGCCCTGCAGCCGAAGTGGAGGCCTTAGGCCAGAACCCCAAGAAGGCCTCATGACTCAAGTACACAATGACACTGAATATGTACGACCTGGACTTGCCCTGGCGAAGCCTAGACTTCAAAGGTTGATGTCGCTGCCAACCCCAACATCAAAAAAAGGATGCTGTTAGGTGATCAGCGCTGACAAAACGGCTGCTGACCCCTGTTCAGGGTCAGTGAATCAGGCCGGCTACAGTAGCAGCAGACGAGCGAACGACCCGTCCCATGACTTTCGGTGAGCAGGTGAACCGAGGCTACACTCGATTCCGCAAGGTGAGCCGATGTGTTGCCAGGCCCGATCAGGTGAAGTCAAGTTAGTGCAATGCTATGATGTGCTACATTATGCTAGGTCAGGTCAAGATACGTATCTGTCAGATTTCAGATGAAAAGGTTGAGGTTATGTTGCCTTCTTTGTGCCTGCTTGCCTCACACGAGCATGCAGAAGCACGACAGTTACATTGATATGGGGTAACCAGTGACCCACCGCAGGCCCGAAGCAGAGGAAACCGTGTGGGCCACTGTTGGGAATCCCAAGCTTAGTGAACACCTTGACATTAGCAGTTCAGCACCAAGTCAGATGGCTTCTGCAAGACGGTTCTTAGGGCCCAGCTTCATGCGCAGGATCGCCTCGATGAAGTGGAATGCCTGGTGACGAACCAAAGGGCGCGATCACGAAGCTGAAGACGGTGGCCCAGCACGAAGAAACAGCAGATGGTGTGAAAACTGCAAAAGGCGGGACTGGCGTCATAGGACAGTATACCTTCGTTTATCGTACTGTCCAGAAATTCCATTCACGCCTTCACCCTCTCAGTGTTCGTTAAATTCAGCCTCGGAGGCGCGCTTTGCTACCAGCAAGGCAATGTCGCAATGCTTTGAGCAGGGCTGAGCTGAGACACTCACTTCTGATACACCATAAGTGCTTGATCTGGACGCATGCCAATGAGATCCAAACTGCACAGAATGATGCCAACACATACGGGAACTGATCTACCAACGCAAGCTAGAACACGAAGCCTCTTTGCAAATCGCTTGTCCTGATTTCCATGACGGTGTCTCAAGTCACACGCTGTGAAGTTTGTGGCATGCCGTCCAAGTGCCAAGTGCTGTGTTTGCAGCTTGCCGTCCTGCAGGAGGTAATTGAGCTCTCGCATGGTCACGAGTGTCGGGTCGACGGGCATCAGGTCCTCACTGCGACAAACGGCGCATTGCCACAAACCCTCAGAGATCTCAGACCCTGGCCTCTAGCTCCCCTGCTGCGAGCATTCCGGCGCCAGGAACTGTTGCAGCCCTGGCCTCGTTGTGCTCTGCTCTGGTCTTCTCTCGCAGAAAGAATCTCCCGAAGGGTGAGCCTTCACAACCGTGAAATTGCCACCATACCTGAGCCGAAATGCATCCTCTTCCATTCCTGCGGAAGCTAACTTAGTAACTTGGAAACCGACCGAAAAGCGAAGACCTGGAGCAGAAGCGATGTGCCAAGCGTATTGCAAAGTCTGCAGGCTTTCTGTGGCCTTCGACAAAGACACGGGCCGGAAGACGATTGTTTGAGAAGAAGTCCTCATGCAAGACTTGTCGAAACATGACATGCTGTCACGAAATGTCGCGGCCACAGATCCGTTTCAAATTCCGGAGGCACTGCTCTTTTGCAAAGTGGTCCGGAAGTTTTGCAAGCCCTGCCTTTGGCCCTCCCGGTCCTGACACGATGCTGACCAGCTTCCTCATCTCCCTCATCTGGCTGATGCTGCATGTGATCAGTCTGTTGGAGAACCTCAGCGAGAAGTGGCTACACTGCCTGGACTGCTGGACTAGCTATGCCAGCTATGCCATGATGCATGGCCTCTGGCTTCACTGCCTTCGGTGGACACATCTCAGAAGCGAGCAAGGCATGGTTCAGCTTTGCCTGGAGCTTCACAAGTATCGGCACATCAGGCAGGCCAAGGCTTAGGCACGGAAGTGCACAAAAGCGTGACGGAACTGCCGCCCTCCCAGGTGAGCAAACTCTTCCTGAACACAAGCACAGGCTCACAAATTCTGCAAAACAGATGCTTCAGACAAGACATGCCAGGCAAACATCGGATCGCTGTCTGCGTCTGGAGACAACTTCGGGTTCTGCAGGGTTGAGAACATTCAGGAGTGGGTCTTCTCCACAAGTAATTCTGTGTTTTAGCAACCCGGGTCCAGTGTCAGAAGTACATCCACACCAACCTCTTCTTCGGAAACCTTGGCTGAAACATCACCTGATGTCCCTTCAGGACGCTCGGACATGGTAATCTCAGCGAACGGCCCAGAGGCATCGAGTAACCTGCAATCAGCTGAGACGGAAAACATGAACCAAATTGAACAGCAAGTCTTGTCTGCGCAACACGGCCAGAGACATTGCTCAAGTGTTCATCGGAACTTGCGATCAAAGAAACTAGCTCCACCGCTGCCGGAACTTGTCAGCTTGTAGCTCGCCGTTGAGTCTTAGAGTTTGCTGGCAGCCTGCGTGCTGGCTAAGAAGGTGTCGTGCCTCTGCATAGTTGTCGTCATCAAAAGCAGACACCAGGAATTGCTCCTGAAGCATTTCGGTGACCTCTATGTTTTTTAACTTGTTGACATGAGCAGGCAGCACAGCTACTCCGAGCAGCTGGCTTCAGGTGGTGGAGGCTGCGCTCCTCCTACTTGGCAGAACTTCTCGAAACTCAAAAGCAGAAGCAGCTCTTGTCGTCCTGGACGTGCCGGCGCGTCAGGAACTGGGACCGGTGCCCTGCCGCCGACTTTCTGTGAAGAGAAACAGACTCCTTCTCAGACAACCGCACTACAGCGAAAACCCGTTGGTAGAGAAGCTCCGAGGCTCCTTGCACTGAGTGCTCAAACGTGGTGACTCTGCGGTTCAGATCCGGTTCGGTCGCGTGTCAAACTGAGGCCCCAACGTCCAGCTCTCAGTCGTCGCAAAGGTATCAACTGATCCTTGGCACGATGTGCCAGTGACACCCAAACGTGCTCAACTCCGGTTCTCAAGGGCCAAGGGGCCAGATCGGAGTTGTGAGATCAGCCTCAGTCCAGCAGCCGCGGTGGGCTCTCACCAGGCTACCGCAGTGCACGTCTCCATTTCCTGCCGTGCTAACCCTACTACTTGCTGAGATTTGCGGTTGTTGACCTGGTGACTGTTCAGCCGAGACTCGTTGGATCGGTGGAAAATCGCATTGTGTGCTTCTCGCGGATCCGGTTTACCCGCTCCTACACAAGCCCATGTTTCAAACAGGCAAAGTAAAGAAAATGATGGCCTTAACCTTCTGCTGCTCTCGCTCGACATGTCGATGCATGTCGTCGTAACATTGCCGCATCACCTCGACAATGCAGAAGGGCAGCAGACTGACTTGGCTTTCCGATGTGTCTGATGTCTTGCATATTATCTGGGCGTCGGCCACTGTAACGATTCGAACACAATCGCCCACGCCCCAATTGCGCAACAGGGTCTGTGGTACCTTGTGCATCTGCTCACGGGCGGTCGCGAGCCGGTGAATGCTCTTCTCTTTGCTGTCGTCCTGTGTCCCTATGCACGCACGAGACAGGCGAGCGCCTTCAAACGCCCTACCTTCCTCTAGGATTGGCTCAGAGCCTCAACAGAACGGCCACACAACCCTCTATGTCCTTCAGGAAGGAGAAAGCGGTCTGAACCATGACGCCCGTCACGAGATTCAGCATGCCTGAAAGTGTAGCACTCGCTTGCATTTCTGTGTACAGAGGCTCTGGCAAACCCCAGACGGGAAAGCCTCCGTGCACTCAAGGCAAAACACTGGTCCCGGCACATAGCTTGTCACTGCTGCAAAAGAATCGTCACAGACTTGTGCAGAAGTCATTAATCAATCATTAGGCAAAGTCTGCTGTTCGACCGGCCTGGCCTAAACTGCAAATCGCCAGGAACAGAATCGCGAATATGGGCATAAATATTGCCAGGGAGGGGTATGCTGCAACTTCCGCCACTCTCAAGCTCCAACTGCTGTACGTGCTCATTGTCAGCAGCGACAGCATGCTGCTGGGGATGTTGCCCCACTTGGCCTGGATGTTTGCATCATTTTGGGTGTCCTCGCTGCGACCGACAAACTCGACCATCAGAATGGCATTTGCATAGATGAAAATAGTCATCATTATCACCGACCTGCAAATGAACCGGATGTTGCCGACAAAGCCGTTGACGAGTCGCGACAAGTCTTTTATCAAATGGAGCAGCCGAACCAAACGAAGCAGTCGGAGCAAACTTACCAGTCTCAAGGCCGGCGTTTGATTTCCTGCGAAACGTAGGACGAAGGTGTCAAGCAAGGATACGAGCACTGTAATCACGTCGAAAAGGAAGAGCTTGTCCATGAAGAGTCGCCAGGAGTATTTGATGATGTCGACCACTTGGTTGAAGGTCAAAGTTGAAGCTATCTTTGGGACTACGAACAGAAAGAGCTCATGCTCTCCCATGACTTCCATCTGGTACTTGAAGATGGCACGCAAGAAAAGCTCGGCTGTGAAAGTCAGCGTGAAGAGCGCTTCCAGCATGAACCACGCCATGGCCTCGGCTTGTAAGAGCTTAAAGCAGGTGGGCAGGTTCTTCAGCTTGGCAGGCAGCCTTGACGAGTCGAGTGGCAGGGCTTTGGAAGCTTCTGGCGGTCAAGTCGGACAATCTCGGAGGTAAGAGCACGATATCCACGCCAAGCTTGACCGCATTGAGCACCTCGGCATGGGAGGACATGCGCGGCACCTTCGGCCAGCTCGGCCAGTCATTGCTCGAGCCGGGCCACCAAAACGACCGCGAAGAACAGGTCAAAGGTTGTTTGGCTCCTGGCAATTCTTCGGGGAGCAAAGTGAAAGAAATAGCTGGCTAGCACCATCGAACATCTTCGAGCATGTTCTGTGTACTAGCTGAGCTCCCCACGCTGTGAATAGTCGCGCTTCCTGCCACTGCCAAGAGTGGAATTTTGTAAAGCGATTAGCTGCCTGCGCAAAAACTCTAGCTGCTTCCCGATCCTAAATGGTTGTATATGCTCGACCCGCTTGCCTGCTCCTCGAAAATACGTCGTCTCTCTTGCATCTCAGGGCTTTCGGATAACTCCGACATGGCGGCGACTGCTTTGCTCACGGTGGCCTCCCAAGAACTTAGCTGGGCTGGATGACTGTCGCTTCTACTTGGGCTCATGTGGGACTCGGGGCATGGCGGCCCACTGGCAAAGTCACATGTGCATGCAGGCGTGATCTCCCACCTCTTTGGACGACATTTTCCTCAGATTTATCATGTCATCACAAACTGTGTTTAACATGTTCACAGTCTCCTTGCTGACGACTCCGTCAATAAAAAACAGCTTACATTGTCTCATTGCGATGTCGCAGGCAATGTGCGTGAAGCCTACTCATGCCGGGGGCATGCGCACAGCAACAAATTATTTGGAATGGATCACATCGCGGAGGTCTGCAACACATTTGGCCAGGTCTGAGACATGGGACGGTGACAGTCCACGGACGTATTGCTTAAGGCGACAGGTTTGCCAGCTTGGTTTCAAGGAGTCAAGCATGCGTACTGTCCGTCGGTCTGGTGCGCCGGGACTTGCTCCGGCCTAAGTACCTGACGAAATCCAAGCAGCACACGATCCGAGAAGCTGGGCAAGTTTCGTGGGTTCCAGTGGCTTGATCTGCTACGGTAGGTCTAGTCATGCCTAGTCCACAGCCTGTAGCGCCTCCATGAGGGTCCAGGTTTGCTTGCAAACTACATGAATATGAACGAACTGCTGCATGTTCCGTTGATCATTGACCATTTGCGAGGGTCCAGAACCACAGGACTTAGACCCAAAAGTTGACAAATACAGACAGATATTGACAATAAACGTCAAAAAAGTACAAACATAGACAAAGCCGGACAAACATCAACTTGATGCCGCTGCTGAACACTCCCACCCCCACCTCTTGCTAGATAGAGCACAGTGGCACTACTTAGCACCGTTCTCATCTTTTCTCACTCGGAGTAGACCGACTCCTGAACCTAGATCCTGACTGGGACCCTCCTGAGCCGCGTCGTCAGCTGCTTGGGAGCTGCTGGTTGTGACACCCGAGCTTCTTTCTCGATGAGATCACTTCTCGGGAGCATGGCGGAATCTATCTGCTCGCCCTCCCTTTCCTCTCGAGGATTCCGAAGTGCCGAACGGTGCAAGGTCAATAAAGCACTTGCATCTGGAGCCACTTGCACAACCAAGCTTCTGCAACAAAGGTTGAAGCTGTGTGCTGCACTCCTTCAGCGAGTTGCCGGCGAGCTCAAGGAAAGCGTCCATGCTGGACATCCTCTCATATATTAGCCATAAACCGCGCATGACACCTCAGTGGAGGTGATGCCTGTGATCATGTGAGATGCTCACTACGTCTGACATGCTGCAGGCGACTGTTATGCACCACCGTGACGTTCAATTATTCTACAAGAATCTGCAATCATGTTGCCCACTATATCCAGCGGGTGTGCTCGCGATTTCATGGAAATCAAGCTCTCGATGAACTCGTCTATGGTGATGCCTGCACAGGCCCACTCCATGCCGGGCATGGCGTCGTCTTTCCCTACTCAAAACAAGCAACGATCGACAATCAAGCTAATCGCAATGATGCTGCCAGCATTGTCGCCCATGAGGTTCTCCACTTCAGAGCATACGGCATCAATGTCTTGCATAGACACTCCCGCCGCTGAAAAAAGACCAGGCAACTCGGAACGAAGATCTTCGATCTCACCTGTCACGAACATGTACATGCACCATGACAGCGGGTTTGCGAGGCATCTGCAGCACCAGGCTGTCTGCGGCAGCATGTGACATGCATGATGATGCATGATATGCTGGACAATTTGGACTTGGGTTCATACTGCATACTTCGAAGATCAGCGGCTGATGTGCAGCAGGGAGTAGGCAAAAAGGAACACAAACATGACTTTTGAAGTGTGGCTTCTGCACCTACCGAATACCACGGCCATCTGTAACTTTGGAAGCCAACTCTTTGACAAGGTGTCGTCAACGCCTAGCACTTGAGGCACTCGCCCTTAGTTAATTGCCTCCTCTCAAACACAGGTCCATACACAAATGGTTCTCCGGCAATCTCTCTGCTTGGCCAGGCCGCGCACAGGTGGGGCTAGGAGTCTACGGAGCATCGAGTTTCAAGTTCGGTCGTCGGTCCTTCATGCTCCTCCCATCTTGCCTCGAGTTTAAAATTCCCCTCCAGAGTAAAGCTGTGTGGAAAGCTGCTGCAGGGGTCTTTGCTGTCGACAGCCGTGAGCTTGGCGCATTCGTGCTCCTTTGCACCTGTTCCTTGACATAACTCGGGCGCTGCATCCGTTGATAGTCGCACTTGCTGAGCTACGGCGCCTAGAGAGCATGAAATCATTTCTTCCAAGACCAAAATTAAAAGAAGCGTGACCCGGAAGAACTCGATACTGGATGGCAAGTAACGGCTTGAACCGAACGAAAGCAAAGCAGCTGCATCGCTTCTCGTGCCTGGCTCCATCTTCACAGTGCCAAGGCGGCTCCGCATGATTCGCTTCATGACCGTGAGAGGGCGCATGCCTGAGGAAATGAAGCCCAAGCTTCAGGCTTCACAGCTTCAGCCAGGGCGCTCGCGGCTAGCGGACGCATGGCTTGGGCTTTCAGGAAGGCCCGTAGGCCACTCGTGGCTTCGGCCAGATGCTCCCTCAAAACTTCCCTCAACATACCACCAACACACCCACACACAGCAATAAGCTTTGCACACGTGTCCAGCTTTCGGTTTGCTTGAGTCTCTGAAGGCAAGTTGCAAAAGCGCGAGTAGACGGCTGCACAGCATCGGCCACAAGGGCCCGCCTTCCTCTTCATTTTCACTCCGACGCCCTTGCCTGCGAGCACAGCCGGCAGTTTATGGCAGTTTGCAAGATGCACAAATTAGCAGGAGCTCATGACATGCCATCCGGTGCCTACCAAGTTCTCGGAACTACCGGCGTTGTCCGGAGAATCACGTCGGAGGTTCGCACCGATGTTCTGAATCTGCTTTTGCAGCGTCTCGTCATCGTCCTGTGAGCACATATTCGCAAAGCCTGCAAAGTAAGTGCTGCACACCGTGCATGCTCAAGAAAGGCATTCATGACGACGTGCGTGCACATACGTCTGAGTCCGAAATGACAGCAGCACGATTTCTCTGAACGAGGGTAATCTAATGCTTCAGAGCAGAAGGACAGTCAGGCCTTCGAACGGGAGGCTGATTCTGGATTACGGTGCCACTTGCATTGGCAGCTGACACCTGCCCTACCGTACCCTGACGTGACGTCCATCACCTCCACAAGTAACACAAGCGAAGCTCCAAAAATTTGAGGGCTTTGTACTCCATTCTGCTCGAATGCAGGCATCGGCACAGCTCAGCAACTCTCGATCGCTCCTCCTCAGCCGCTTCCTCTTCCTGCTTGTTGAGCTCTGCGTCCGGCCCCCGTGCCCAACCCTGCAGAATTCGCCGAGAAACCAGATGCGAGTCATCCTTTCCCTCCTGAACGGATCTCACAGCCATGAGCAAAGTGTGATCGTTGGTGTTTCGAAAAGACTACTCATAAGACTACAGGCACCTCAGGTTGAAAAAGCGTCCTTCGTCCTTCCCAATGTCTTTTCCGCATGCAGACAGAGACCAAACCGAAGTCTCCGAAGTGCTCGGTGCTGTCGCAGCTTCAGGACGGTGCTCTCGAACATGTCGTCCTCAGGGCCCGGCACAAATGGAACTGCGCGCAAGCTTGAAACCTAAGTCTGCGATCGGCGTCCAAGCCGTCTCCTGGTCCCCGCGGTCCAATACAGCTGTTAAGAGCACGCCGACTATGAGGTTGATGATGCCGAGCGAGGCGATTGCCATAAACAGGAAAAGGGCCGGCATGAAGAGCCATCCATCTGAAGCATCGATCCTACACATCGCGATTCATGCATGCCACGCACTTCGGTCATTGGCTGAGCATTAGAACAGAGCACGCATCCCTAGTTCATAGGAGACTAGGAAACGACTCAAAGCAGACAACAAGCTCCACCCCTCCTTCGGCGAATCAAGTCAATGCCACTGAAAGTTGCTATCTGGGCCAGCGACAGCATTGAGGCGACAACTCCGTTCCAATCGGCTGCGAGATCAGGCCTAGTGCCCAGAGATCCCTTTGTCAGCTCGTATACGAGGATGCCAAAAATGTAGCAAATGCATACGAGCATTCCAGTGGCCCAGGAAAGAACGCGCATTGCTGCCACCATGCTGCTCAGCAAGAGCCACAATTGCTGCATGATCTTCAATAACCGGAGCAGGCGCAGCAGCCGCATCAAGCGAAGGACTCGCAGCACAGCAAACGCAGAGGTTCCACCTTCAATTTCAATCAGGTAGGTCATGAGAAGGTCAAGCCACGCGAGTACCAGGCATGTGAGGTCGAACTTGGCCCAATTATCTCGCATGTGTGAGCGCAGGCTTGCACAGCAGCCCTTCACGCGGTGAAGCCGCTCGAAGAGCCAATGAAGCAGAAACTCAATGGTGAACAAGCCTACACAGACGATCTCAAATATTTGGGCTTCCCTGCTCTCTTCGTCCACGACACCCTGTGTTGTCAGACCCATCATGACACCGTTTGCCAGAATGACCAGTCCAAAAACGAAGTCCATGAGCAGGGTGTTCTGCATGCCCACCCTTGCGGCCGAAGGTCGCTTCAACAGAAGCAGCTTATTGCAGCTATACATCATCTAAAATGCTGATTTCAACTGGTTCCAGGTGGCCTGACCAGCTCTTCTTGCAGAAGCTGCTCAATTTCCTCTTCCGAGAGCAAGCAGCCAAAGCGAGTTTCTTCCTCACGACAGAATACACAAGATCGTCTACAAACGCCTGAGAACGCTCACTTCTTGATTACCACTGCACGTTTTGGCAGGTGTGGCAACCGTGCAGCCATGTGCGGAATGATTGGATCCTACGGCACTTATGCCATGCTGTGAGTGACTTTTTCTACGCAGTACTCAGTGGACTCTTCAATGAACTGTGTTTTCAACAAGCTGGGGGTAAACACCTGCCTCTGCCAAACCCTGTCTCCTCAAGTCTAAAGTGAGGGTCCGTTGCTTTGCGAGTGGTGATCAAGGAGTTCACGTCCAGACGCCGCTGCTGCTCCTTGAAGTAGCCGACCGCCTCTTCAGGGATCAGGTGAGGGCTTGAAATGAAGATGGCTATTGCAATGCAACGAGAGTTCGGCCCGACCTCGACGAATGGATCCAGATCTACGTACCGTTCAGCGACAACGCTTCCCAGATACGCCTCCTCAACAAAGGCTGCGACAACCAGATTTAAAGTTGCGACGGTGCAGCCGGTGTCTTACACTGAGAGGTGTCAGTGTGACGATGTGTGACGTGTCGGTGTCCTCCTCCCGCACTTCCGTGGACTTCATTGAGCCGCCAGCGCTCGTGACGAAAGACCTTTCCCATCAGCGCTTTGCAGAGCAACTTCTCTGCATTTTTGCGCTCCTTCTACTGCGCGCCAAACCCCTGGACTAGGATTCAAGGACTGACTTCGGCCGTTCGCATTGTGAATCCCACGGAACAAGTCGGCCGCTGGCCTGATATGGGGCATTAGCAGCATTAGCAGTCTGAATCTGAGGCAAGGCACTGGGTCGCAAACCATGGCGACGGCTTCCTTGCGTTCAACATGTTCCATCTTACGCAGCTGACCCGAACTGCGAACATGCAGTGGAACGCTTCCTTCCTCGCAGTCAGGCTACGAGTTGGAGGCCATGCTCGTTGCCGTTGTGAGTTGCGGTCCCACTCCTGATGTTGATGTTCGTAGCTCCTGGCTGCGCGATCTGCTGCCGCTCCCGGTCGTCATCTTGGAGATGCGCATATGCTGAGGCTCTGGTGTGTCGGGTGGCAGCGCATAGCTGACGCCAGTGTTTGTAGACGGACGCAGTCCAGGCGTATGCGAACTCCGCGAATTCCTGCTGAAATTGCTGCTGCGCAGCACTCCTGCGTCAGTTGTTTCACTAACCTCTACAGGAGCCTAGTGGCCTAGTGTGAATTCAACGAGACGCCAGGCTTATGTCCGACATGTTGCATGCTTAAGGCGTGCTGCGGGCTTTGGGGCCAGAACATGGCAGAACAGATGGGATGTCTTTCATGAAGTACGGGCCTGGCTTCGCAGGTTCTGTCGCGTCCGATGAGTCCATGACCCGATCATCGAAGAGATTCGAGTTGATTTGAGGTTTAAAGCGGCTCCAAAGATAAGCAGTTGCGAGACGATGTAGTCTAGACGTTAGCCTCTGCCAACTCATCGTCAACAAGCGTCCTTGCATGAAGAAGCGAGGTATCACCGATGGCATCTTAAATTAGACAGAACATTACTCATGGTATCTAAGTACGATTTGAGCCTTCTTTGAGAACTCAACGTGGCGTGGCGGTAGATATTCTTATGTGTAGGCTTCAGCTCAAATGCTGCGGCATCCCATGAAAGAGCAACGCAAAGCCCCCATCTTGGCACATGTTCCATTACAGTAGCATTCCGCATTCGTTAGTTGTCAGTTGTCGGGCCAATGTTGAGAACTGACAACTCGCTCGAAAGCCGCATCCCCACTACTTTTTGGTTTCTGTGCACCTCTGGCCTCGCTTGGCTCCCGATTCTGGATTTCTGCATATGGAGTCTGAGGCACAGGTTGCCGCGGTTGGGTGTAGATCCGCTCATGCTAAGCAAGACATGGCAATAGGATAATTCACAAATATAACACAGCACTACATCGAGCCGGACTTTTTTCCTGCGTCCGATTCAACCCCTCCTCGAATGCCTTCAGCTGCTGTAGAAACCCAGCCTGCAAGAGCGGTTGCATTGGCTGCCACTAGCATGTCGGAAATGCGGGACACTCTGCTAGATAGGGTCTGACGACGTGCTTTGTCCAGCGTCGCCACCCAAGAACTGCGCCACTGAAGCGGTGAACTAGAGCAATCAACGAGCTCCAAGCATTTGGTCTGCAGCTGCCCGATCTGCGGTCTTGTAGTAGCCGCATTGCGCCACTGAGACAAGGCACGGGATGTGTGCGGCTGCTCCATAGCACACTCGCATCTGGCTGCAGAGTACTAAACAAAGCGCGCCTCAGACCGAGCTTCTCGAACCTGGCACAACACCAGCGAGTCCCTTTCGAAAGGCTAGCGATACTCGCTCATCCTGCACGCAATCTACCTTGGTTCCGGCACCTCATCAGGTATGCCAAGACAACTGACACTGACCTGCAATGCAACGAATCAACAAAGCTGCCGATTGCATGAGTGCCCTCATGGGAAAGTGGTGCTTGGATCGAAGGCCCGGGAACGACACCTGAGCCTCAGGTAATCAATGGTAATCACCTACATAACGGTGATGCTGAAGGTCTCGCAGAGTCACCTAATGGTGATGCTGACTTGTTTGCACCATTTGTTGCTGCATGCAAAACAGACCACAGCGGATGATGGACGCTCCGCGCACGCGCAAATGCCATCGAAGAATGGCTTTTCACTGCTTTCTTTCTCCGTGGGTCGCCCCGACACATCGCCGTCGAACTGTGCACTGGGCCGTTGAAGACGCGTTGAAGCTTGGTGAGGTTCTGGCTTCTGTTCAGTGTGAATGTGCTCCCTGGTCGCTTCTCGGAAGTAGCATGGGTGCGATAATCAGGTTAGCTGCCAGCTCATTGGCACAGGCCGACCATTGCTAGAAAATTGCGGATCTCACCTTAACCTCATCTGCTGCAAGCTGAAGGCCTGGAAACGCCTTCGCGACAATGCACCAGGACGCAACAGTTGCAACCTCAGCAACCAAGCAGCGGGAAAGAATGCTCTTCCCGACAAGCAATTACTGCTTACGAAAGGCTCACGCATCACTTCGTGCGGAGCTGGGAGTAACGTTTAACATCTGAGGTGGTTCTGTTATCCAGGGTTTCCTGCCAGCCTCATACACGTCACACGAGCGAAACTGGAAACCGCCATGGTTGTGGCAATCGCGAGTGATCGGTTGAGATACTGACACCAGCCAGTGTGTAATGTTTGTTGCGTGCGATGACGAGCAGAGATCTCGGGCAACCCAAGCATCCGACCCACCCGAAGCCAGGAAGCCACTGATGCAAGAAACAGGAAAATCGAAAGCCAGGCAGTCTGCAAGCCAACAAGCTTATCCCTGGCGTCGACACGAGGCGGACCCCTTCATCCAGCTGCTTCTCGAAGTCTGAGCCCACCACTCTGTGTCCGGGCATCATGGATGAATTCCAACCTCAAGCTCGAGAGGCAAGCCGAAAGTGATTAAGGAAAACTTCCGGAATGGAACGATTCAAGGCATCAGCGCTGCATCTAGAACTTGGAGGAGATTGGTAGATCGATCGTCCTTCGGGAATGACTCGACAGTGAGATGCCAAACAGCACCCAGAGAGATGATTCCACTCCTCGATTGCAACTTGATGGTACACGAACTTGCCTTCAAAAACGTTCGGGGCCTTGCAGAGCACAAGTTTCTGTCAGCTACGCAGCTGGAAACGCATTGACAACCGCTATCCCTGTCTTTGCCTTGGTGACATTGACGATGTGACTTACCCCAAGTTGCCTGCACAGGTGGACTTCAAAGAAAGAGTACGAACACATGGGAGGCAGCGGTGCAAACATGAAGCCTCAGCAACGGCAAGCTTTGGGCGAAAAAGGCACCGCCTGACAGGATGACAGTGTTCAAATAGCACATGCGCTTCATGCCATCCGGCTACAGCACTCTAGCAAGCCCACCAAGCATCGACAAGATTGGAACATCGCACACACACTTTGACTGACTGTGACTCGGACCATCTCGGACCGCTGAAGACAGTGCTTCATCAGTGCAGCGAAGCTTCTGATGTAGAGGGCGAAGCCTTGGTCCGTGAGCACCTTTACCACATCCATAGTCTGCTAGCAGATGCTAGTCGCTCTGGGCGGCGCCTCGTCAGCAACTGGCTGCCTGATGGCAGCGGCTTCGGGAGCTCGGGGAGCCCCCAGGCTCGCCACTGGCACTGGCACGGTCATCGGCTCCTCGGGCGGAGCGATTTGCCACTTCGACCTCGGAAACGGGCGAGAAAGGCTGTGTTTCTTTCGGCGCGAGCACCACTGTCGATTGAGGTTGTCATCGCTAAGATTATGATGGTGGTGGCGGTAGTGATATCTTGATTGCCACTTACAGTGCTGCTGGCCTGCCAGTCTTACTACTGCTGTTCTTGCTCTTTGACAGGAAGCCTATAGATGGATTGCAGCCAATGAGTTGGTCATTGCCAAGTCTTACGTTTTTGTCGAATGGCTCAACCGAACCCACGTTGTAGAATATTGCATCTGGCTCTGCCCGGCTGAGCCGTTGTTCCAGTCAGCGGCTTGCGTTTGAAATGCATGTCTACTTGGGCTCTTGGGTTTTTAGCCGGGTTTAGCTTGCCTGCGGCGCGGTTTGCGAAGTCTCTGATGTCTCGCAATGCAGGTCTGTGCCTTTGGGCAACTTTCGAGCGGCCTGGGCCCCCCGGCCAGCCGCCGTCCTCGGTGACGAAGAACCTGTGCTTGCATGTAACTAATCTAACAACCGCGTCAAGCGAGTCTCATCTGAGAGAAGGGCAAGTTCAAGAACTGCATGATGCGTCTGGGCACCATGCAGGTGGGATGATGGCACTGAACCTGGATCCGCGATGTGTGGCATCGTGGCGACACTTTCTGCTCGGGTGGCCGGCCACGACCAAGCACCTCCCAGGCTCTGGCATGCTCAGGCTACTCGACACAGTACGGAAGCAAGCGAAGCACGGCCGCCTGCGCAAGTCTGCCTTCTCCAGCCTGCGTGAAGTTCGGCTCAAGCATAGGGAAGGAGAGGAAGACTCGGAGGCGTCCTGCGCTTTGCGAGATCGAAGGGGCCAGTGCCGCCAGGCCCTTGGTTTGGCGACGGCATTTGCAAATTCAAGAATGGCATGCCATGCACTTGGGGGGCAGACCGAAGAATGCCGCTAAAGCTGCAGCTGCAACCGCAGGGCACCTGTTGTCTCCGCGGCTGCAGTGTATCAGCACCTCACATCAAAGGAAGTCGAAAAGAAAAAGAGGCGATAGGATCAAGCCAGAAGCTGGACAAATCAAAACAGCCCTCGAGAGGCCGGCCTTCTCCCCCCGCTGCAGGCTCCTGCAGATCCGCAGGGTTTATTGGGATTCGCTGTGCCTTAGTACCATCCTGATGGCTGTGCCCCTCACCTTGTCCTAGCTATTGTTGTTTTGGCTCTGCTGCTGGCAGGTTTATGACAAGCACGATGAAAACCGAGATAGGTCGGTACTGCTGTTGACTCAGAGGCGCTCAGGGTTGCAGGCGCCTCGCGATGAAGCTGAGCGCCTGGGGCAGCAGCACCTCCTGCCACCAGCGCTTTGACGGATCGTGCCTTGGCAACACAACATTTTGACATGACTAAAGTGACGAAAGACCAAGGACACAAGTAAGTTAGGGACGGTTCGGGCTTTCGGGATGCCCGGCTCTTCGTAAGCCAAACCTGTAGGCACCTTTACGATTTACAGCGCCTCACCCAGCTACAAGCCTCTATGACAGATCTCATGAAACGACTAAGTTCAACTCGTCATTCCCATATTGATCTGGATTGCCCTGATTGAACAGTCCAGCTAAGCTCTTGAATCATACGTACACTTGAGAGGGTATCATGATCACTCTCGTGGATGCGATCTCCCAAGTCTGCGAAAGAGATGAATATGATGGTACTTGCCTCCGCCCCTGTTTTCTGTGGGTTTCACATGCTTAAATTGTTAAATCGACTGTTTTCGGAAGTTCGCTGGTATCGTGCCGAGATGGCATGTGTTGAAGCCTCGTGCCAGGATTAGGCCGAAGAATGTTCTCGTGATGTCTCATCTTAGCAGTGGGCTTCTTTTCATCCGCTGCCGGCAAGTGCAGGTACCGAGGATCACCTTGTGGCAGCGAATGGCAGCTATTGCAACAGCTTTGCACAACAAGTTCCCGGAATCGACATTGAAAGATAAGACAGCAATTGCTGCGTCGTGCAGTCACACGGCAACCAATCAACTAAAGATGCTCGGCAGGTGTTTATTCACAGCGGCATGGCCTTTCATCTCAGGATGTTCTTCGCCTACAATCTGCAAAGTTCTCAGAATGGACATGGCTGAAGAGGGACACAGGCAGCAGACCTCCGCAATTCAGCACCGCGTCGACACACTCCTTGAAAGCAAGATTGTCGAATTGCCGGTTCTCCCCTTCTGACGGCGTAAGCTGCCCGCCCAGACTCTGGGTGGAGCAGCGGATGCGAAGTTGCCAACGGCGACCCCAGTGCTACCGATGAAGGACAGGGACACCTGGACTAGGCAATTTGACAAAGGCTTCGGTCAGGGGCGAAACTTAGTCTTGCACCACTTGGTCCGCCACCGGAACCTTGGCTGTGTCCTTGAACACCACACTGGGATCCCGTCAGACAGGATCTTTACTGGCAGCTTTCACTATTCATAGCAGCATGAACAACTGAAGTCCAGCTCAGACTGCTCCTGCGTCGGCACGTCCTGCATCTGATCTGCCGGTAGGGCCGCCGGTAGAGCCTTGATGGCAGCATCCACCTGTCCGAGCCCAGGAGCTTAGATTACCTCAAGCGTTCTTCGCCGGAGCGCTCCCACATGCTCCCACCGGCTGCCCTGTATCCGCTTTGCTGCCCTCTGTTCCCAGGACCCTTTGAACCCGCCATGGCTCCCGGACTGGACGTGACGTCTAGATTCTCTAGGTCTCCGAATGTGCCCGTTGAAGCGGCCTCCTGAGGCGCGCTTCGCGCCAGCTCCAGGAGCTCCTCCGCCTCGGCTCTCGGACTTTCAAACGAAGGAGCCGCCTCTTCCGGCATTTGGGCGCCGTGCGTGGAGCCAGAAGCGCGCCGGGCCGAGGCCGAGCTGCCGGGCCCAGGCCTGGCAGGCCGCACCCCTCGCTGCACCCTCGCTGCACCCTGCGAGCTGCGAGAAGAAACGCCCCCCCATCACCCCATCGCATCGCTGCGACCGGACCTCCTCGTCATCGCCCGCTCCCTCACAGCTGAATCGGACTCGGAAAGTGCGACATTCAAGGCCGTGGCCTGGATGTAACTGGTACTCCCTGCCACCACCTGCAAATACAGCTCGGCACTGGCGCTCTCCGTGACCCTTTGCTTGCGCCTTCGACGCAGAGAAGCACAAGACTATGGCATGTTCCTCTTTCAGAGCGTCGAGGTCCTGCATGAGTCAGCAAAGGCCGACAATCAATAGAAATACTTCTGGGCTTCCCACATCTTTCAGCTTGTTCAAGTCCTGAGCATGTGCGGCACATGTTGCGAATGGGAAACTTGCTGGTGGGCTTTCTCGGTCTCCAACGTCTGTCGGGCAAACCCAGAACGGTCGAAGCTTTCTGCCTTTCCTATCGAAAACACGACACAACGACCACGCACAGTCAAAGCTCCACCCAGGATAAGGCTGGGGCTCTCACAAAGCAGCTGCCAGCTGCATAGCTTCTGCTTCCGGCAGATTTTTGCGAAGCCTTGCGCTGGGCCATTCTGCTCTTGAGTACTCTTGACCATCTTGACCGCTGCGCCGCTAACCGCTAAAAGTGAAGGATCCCACTTTTCGACCCACTCCGGCAAGAGCTTCAAGATGTCAGGCCGTTCTGCTTCCGCCTGCTGCACAGAACAGAGCCGAAAGCGCAGATGCACATGCTTGGAGTGCTGTTGTCCGAGAACACGGCAGTGCGCAAGTGAAGAAAGGCATCTGGAAATGCTTCCGGACACATGCCTGGCACCTCGCAATACTGGAGTTTCTGATCTGCTTCTGCACCAGCCTTGCCGCCTTCAAAGTAGCCACCATGCTTTGCAGCACAGCGGTCCAGATCGGTACTGTTTTACTCCTCGCGTACGTAAGGCAGTCGGGAATCTGACATCCCAATGCCACGCCAAGACATGCTGAGGTAGACGCAAGGAGTCCGGGAAAGTCTTCCTGCAACGAGCGTTTTCAAGCAGCTCGGGCACCAGGAGACAGCAGTTTTTCGGTCCTTCGGTTTCCGGTGCAGTCGACCAGGACCACTCCGCCAGAGTCTGGCTCGGAGCCAGAGCCGACAACACGAGTCTTCGTCTGTTCTTCCAGCTGGGCTCTTTATCACCTTCTCTGCACAAGCCGGACGGCACCTGCTGCCATGTGCGCAACGTGAAGGTTCAAGCGGCCGATGCTGAAGTCCCATTGATTCCTGGTCGCTCTGCGTACGTGCGACTGATTAACATTGGGGACAAAGACAGCACCCGGCCCCCGTTGTATATTACCTTAAGAAGTTTGTGCTTTTGCGCTGTTTGGGTGGTCCCATAGGAACCGAGCGGTGAGGAAGTTTCAGGGCGAGCTGACGAGCGAAGGAAGGGTGCCCAACGATGCTGGACCACTTTGCATGTTCGGCCTAAAGTAATCTAAGGAATAAGGAAGACAAACCTCCACAATCACGAGTGTAGGTGGCTGTGCACACAGCGGGGCGGGACGGAGTACAGAAAAACCATTGCCAGCGGCATGCACCCCAATCTTGGTGACTGATGTGCCAACTACGTTGCCTGTGGTGCCAAGTGCAGGTGTCTGCCGCTAAGTGAAGCAGTCATGCTTCTCTCTCCCAGCAATGACCGACCTTAGCACCACGAGCATCCCCAATTCTTTCGGCAACATGGTCTTGGTCAGGACGGCGGCACAGCTGCGTGCCCAAAGGGCGAGTCACGTCATCAATGAAACAAAACCTACATCTCCCTTCCTTTCCTCGCAGAGCTTGTTCTCGGCAGTTCAGATGCACCGTTTTTATGGACACATGCAGCAACAGTCGCGTGCTTGACGGCAGTACATCAGATAGTATCAGATAGCTTCAAACATCTTCAAATATCTTTCAGTTTCATGACATGCCCTCGCGTGACGAAATGCCGTCTTCCATGGTCCGGGCCGGGTCCTGTGACCATCCATTGACTTGAAGTAGCAGGTGGCGTCCACGGACCCTGTGGGTGCATACCACGCCTCGGGTCAGTGCTTTCTCGGTACAAAATACAGACAGCCGGTACGCATTCTGCAAGTAAGGCTCGATCACCGGCGCGCAAGTTTGTCAGTAGTGGCCAGTCCCGAACGTTTAGACTTTCTCGCCTCTGGAGCTGTGAACCGTTCTCAAGCAGCATGACGACTCATCATCAAGCAGTCTGCACCCTTTGCAACAGCTTGCATCTCCTTACTGGGGCTGGGGCGCATGTGAAACAAAGCAAGCATCCTCGCTGATGCTAAGCAGGTAGTTGGCCTTTGCTCAGCTGTCCGGTCATGCTCTTGTGAGTCGTGGCTTGGCCATCAGAGCAGGTCTTCTGAGTCCTCGGGCTGTGGTCTTCCTGGCGAAGTTCCTGGCTTCGCGATTGCTAAACGCCTGGCAACCACAGTCTGCTGCCATCACGCCAGATGTGCGGCAAGGTGCCTTCGTCTCCGTGTGGCAAGCCTCGACATATCCTCTGCAGCATCTTACTTGTTCTATATCAGGGGAATTAAAATGTCCGCGGCGAAGGCAAGCTGATTCAGCTGTAGATGGCTACACAAGTACTGGAAATTGCACCTGACCTCCAGTCTTCGATCTGCAACTCGCAACAGCCACGGCTGTTGCTGTTGACACGTCGTCTGCCATCGATCATGCCTGGCACTGGCACCGTGCTGCCAGAATGTAACATCATGCAGCATTTACCGTAGCCTATCACCTGTTGAGACGGCTTTTCACACGAGAATTTCGGCCGAGGTCTTGTGGAAACCGCACTGGTAGCACATGCAGGACAAGTTCTTTGAAACCGCCAGCTGTTTCAGCTGCAGAACAGTGCTTGGCTTCACTGCAGCAATGTCTGTCTTCTCAAAGGGATCCTCGCAAAGGTCGAAGAGGTGCATCTCGTCTGCGAGCCTCGGCCTGTAGTGAGCCACAAACGGCACAGTCGCTGCACAGCACTGCGCCCGCCAAGCGTGGCTACCAACAGCTCTGCCAAGAGGCTGCAAAAGCGCGGCATCGCAATGCGGCACTACACCTTTCCAGCAACCTTGACGAATTGTGTAGCCCGGCTCCTGCTTCACATCACTGCCACTTCCACCCTCGCCAATCCATGTGAAGTACAGATAGTCGTGCTCCTCCAAAGACAGCACGATAGCGCTCTGCCGTTGTTCGAGAGTAGCTATGCATGGTTATGCAGTGGTCCTTCTGAAACGAACCCTTCAGCTCGGGCACGATGCTGATCCCGTCCAGGCCATTGGGAACGCTTGCCCCGGCAATCTCTGCGATTGTGGGCAACACGTCCCAAAAGGCCCACGCAAAATCCGATACACGACCAGCGGGGATGCCTGCAGTTGCAACAGCGTCCTTCACATGTCTGTCGCAGCTGAACCGAAATTTCACCAAAGCACTGTCTGGCCAGCGTACCATGGTTGGGGAACGCACGCCGCCTTCGAACATGCTCCTGCACAAGCACCCAGGCCGCCCCACTCCAAAACTGAACCCCTTCTCCGGCAGAAGAGACGGAGGCTCGGAAGCGGCGCCTCTTGTAGCCTCGCAAACCACCTGTGGAATCAAAGAACCGATGGTCATGACCTCCTTCCGAGTGTGCGCCATTGTCAGATGCGAAGAAGACCTGGAAGGACGAGACTGTGAAATCACATAGCGTGCTTTCAAGTATCTCAACGTGTGAATGGGGCCGGTGAGTGGGTGGATGGGTGGCTGGCTGGCTGGCTGGCTGGCTGGCTGGCTGGCTGGCTGGCTGGGCGGATGCATGCGTACAACTGTGCATCTACAAACATGGAGGGAGACACTGCCAGTCACCCGGACGCAGCTGCACGAGAAGCAATGCGTGATACATGTGATACGAGCTGAGTCACCAAGGTGTTCTTGTCGACGTTTAAGGCTTTCAGCCGTGCCAGAAGGTCGCCTACCTGTCCATGCAGTATGATGCACTTGCATTCAATCGCACATCTGAGGCCTGGGGCGCATTGTGCTGAAGGACTTGCCTTGTCGTCCAGGTATGTAATGACGGCGGCATGATCCTGCGAGAAGATGGGGTGCCCAAAGCAGCTGCCTTCAAGAATTTCGAGCAGTCTTGCTGTCCTTCTCAACATCTGGCCATTGCTCATCTGCATACCTTGGAAACCGCCACGACGACGAAAGGTCGGGAGAAGCGGCACATGATGGTAAATGTCACATGGCACACGGCACATATACAACTCCTGCAACTCGCAAGAGCTGTGACAGAGCGGACTTTCCCTCAAGGGAGCTAGCTCGAGCAATATCGAGCATACCAGAGCCGGGCTTCTGCCCAGAAAGGAAGCCATGAGGATGCAAGCGAGTGGGGCACTGCCACCAAACCCAGGCCCGTCGCATCTGCAATCAACAGCAAGAGAAGAGGCAGGAATTCAGCCAAACAGAGCCACGCACTCGGCATCCGCAAACACGCCGACCTTTTATCCTGTGCTGCTGCCAGAGCGGCGGCGTGCGGGTGCGCGCGGGTGCTCGCGTGCATCAATGTATGAGAGGCTTTCAACTGCCAGTCAAGGCACTGCAGATCGCAAGGCACCGGATTTCCGGACTCCAAGCTCTTGGGTGCGTCCGACCAGCCCCCTGCATGAGGTATAGTGTAGCTCCTGGGCTGCAACAGATGGGAAGCTCTCCACGTTAAACAAAAAGATGTTTTAAAGCCTAGGATCAGGAAGAGGAAGAAAGGCCTTCTTGAAGCCTCCGAGGCTGCAGCTTCGAGCCAGGCCATGGCGTGATCGTGAAAAACGTCGATGGTGTAGTTGTAGGCCTCCTTGGAGTCACGAGAGTTCTGTCCTCAAAGTGTCAGAGCACGTCAGAGCTCTACGTTCAGTCAGGTTGCAGGCCTTTCCATGCAAAGATCGCGAGACTTTGCTCCGAGGTTCCCTGACAGCCTGGAGCTCGCAACGGCAAAGGGCACCGACCCAAGGTTAAGCTGCGCAGTGTGATGTAACATGCCTGGAATCCTTCAGCCTTAAGCACAGCTTAGACAACATTGCAACTGGAGCACTCAAAGTTTAATTGCTCCATTGCCGAATCGATCTTCGAAGGGTACATGTTGTGGCAGAGCGCCTCGGATCGGACTTTGTTCGCACTCCATTGCAGGTAAAGCTCAGTATGGCAATCTTTCCAGGCGGCTTGGTCGACTTGTCCGAGGAAAGTGTCGAAGCCCTGCTGTAGAGGTGAAGTCAAAGGCGCCACTTTGCCGAAAGCCCCCGTCCTGTAGCCCACCTGGCAGGCTCGAAACGACAAGTGCAACAGATCCTTTGTTTAGTGTAGTTCGAGGCCGTGGACGGATCCAGCCTGGCTTAAGAGCTGAGGTAGTGTCGTCGTCTGGTTGGGATGCAGCGTCTCTCCGTTTAAACCCAACTTGAGGAAGTTGCCGCTGTGCCTTCCAGTAAAAAAAGCTGTGCGGCTCGGAGCGCACACGGTGTATCCGGCATATGCCTGTCGAAATATGGTTCCTTCTCGACCGAATTGATCCAAATGCGGCGTCGCGATCCGGCCATGAGACGAATTCGACGGGTACAGCCCCACTTCGCCCCAGCCCAGGTCGTCCGCCATGATCCACACCACATTCGGCCGTGCGAGAAGTGGCACCAAGCGCGCAAAGAAGGCGAACACAAAACGAAACATGGCACCGAAGACGCAAAGCTCTCTGAGCTTGAAACAGCTGCACCGCTATCATTCATGCTTGTGATTGCGACTGAACATGAGGTCAGTTCTTGCTCTGGCTGGGTTTTGGCAGAAACCACCTCGAAACTCAAGCACCATCCAAGAGTTTGTCTCGGCATTTGCATCCTGACTTGGGCTGGCGCCTGCGTCGCGAGAATCGTGGTGCGACGTGACCGGCGGAGTTACTTCGAACCCTTCGGCCTGTTCAGATATTAGCTGGGGTTCAGGCTAAGACGAAATGTGCAAGTGCAGACATTTTAGTTGGAAGGTAAGAGCCCTTTTCATACTGGCAAGAAGGAGATGGGGGTCTGAATGGGCCTGAAGCCGAAAGGGATGAGGTCGGTCCCAACACCAGAGGCCCCGATCATTCGTCCTGCTGGCTACGACTGCATGCTGCATGCTGGCGTCATGATCCATGCATCTTGGAAATCCTGGGAGGTCCTGGTTTTGCCGATAGGATGTAAGCAATCGGGGCACACAAAACTTCACCAAACTGCCTTTGGCATTCTGTGAGCGTACTTCCCTCTATGGAGAAGGTCGTGAACCACAACTCGAAGTTGTGGCTAATTTGGGACCCATCTGTGTCAACCACACACGAATGGTCCACCAATGTATAACAGACATCAGACAGGTCCCCTTCGTGCAACGGCAGCTGTCTCGAGCAGCGGCCTGAGACTTATAAAAAGCATTCCGGCAACTATGAGGCTGAGGACACTGGACTCTGACGGACTCTTCGCAGAGATCTTGCTTGGCCAAGTTTGGAGGAGCAACCTCGGTCCCGCAGTCCCCCAAAGCACCTGGAAGTGCAGCTGAAAAATGAGAAAGTGCAAGAAACTGTTTTACAGCGTTGAAAACCGTCAAAACCATTGCAAGCACTTCGTGCGCAATGTGATCACCTCAACATCTTGTCAGAGGCTTGGCGCATGGCCGTGACCAACACAACACTCCTTCCCGACCCTGCATAAGGAGGTTCAGGCGAACTTGTGGAGGCATCGGGCAAAGCTCAGCAGCAGTTGATGTAGTTGAGCGAATTTCGCCTAAAATCTGCAAGCCGTAACGCTGCCGATGTCTCAAACATACCTACAGGAACATGCAGACAGTACCCTCCCTCTCGTAGAATTCCGCAGAACTCCCTTGTTCGGACTTCCATAAGCAGCCGGCATTCCCCGCGCCACGAACTCGCAGCAGGTGGCCTTCGCCTCTGCACAGTGCAGTCCACAGCAGGAGTCGACGAGGGAATCATGGTGTCCAAAACTCAATGTTGGGGCAGAGCCTCACCATCCTCACCGTTCTCGAAGACATCGTGGAAGAGTCTCGCATTCATCTGCCTTCCACCAGATAAACAGGGTGCTGGGAGAATCCGGAGGATAAGCTCGCAAAGGAGCACTACAGTACGGCCTTCCACCACAGTAGATATTCATCAGATGAACAGCACCCGACCTCGAGACTTTGCATGCAGCATCTTCGAGACGTTGCATGTAGCATTGGGGCCCATCAACCTATTTCGCTTGGAATCCGGCCAATTCGCCTTCAGAGGAGGGTTGACACTCCTTCATGACATCGAGCGGCTGAAAAAACAACGATACTCTTAACAGGACTGAGCGGCTTTGCCTGGCAGCACGTTCGATGAACGTCCAGTCTGACTTTCCAACGCGACCTTGACATGCCAATTTGACAAACGCAATGAACACGAAGGAGAAAGCGAGCTTCCAACCATCCAGCATGAGTGCCAACAGCAGCATGGAGCAGGCAAAGAGAGCATCCCGATGCTCTAATCCTGAAGAGCGAGGCTGTTGAATGCAGGATTGGGACCCAATGACGTCGTCGAACTTCGCCTGCTAAGCCGTCGAAGAACAAGTCTTCGTCGTCCAAGCCTCGAGTGGAGGCGCGCCCAAAGGGGCCGCCCTCGCTCAGCGCTTCGCTTCGCTTCGCTCGCGAGGCTCCCGGCCCAGTTCCGCCAGCTCCTCGTAGAGCGACTCCTGGGGCCTCAGAGAGAGCACCCAGCCCGGTCTTCTCGTTCCTCTCGTTCTCCGCTCTTCTCTACGTCTGCTTTCCTTTGCTGTTTTATGCTAGTGCGAGCGAGAGGCTTCTCTGGCTGTGCTTTGGCGCCTCGGCCAGTGGCTGGGCGACTTGCGGAAGCAGACCACTCTGACACACCGAACATTGCTGCAAAGCGACGAAACCAGCGACTCCAGCAGCCACCGCCTGAGCTGAAACGGAATGCAGCTCGTTGCAAGCAGGAGGACGTGCATCTGGTCTGAAGCGATCATCTTGTGAGACTTGCATGGATGGCCCGACCCCCGACCCGTGATCGCCCCATGAAGAGGGCGGTGAAAGGGGCGCCTTCGCTTGCAGTAGTGCCGGCACTGGCCTAAACACGCGCACACACGTGCACAACAGTGAGACCAGAATAGAGGTTGCGCGATGTCGCCCGGCAATGTGCCTTGCTGCTCGGCAGGGTCAAGAAGGACTTGGTGGCTTTTCGCTTTAGCTTCGCCTGTCACATCAGAAAAACCACACATGCTCAGTTCGAAATGGCAGAAAACGGAAGGTCCACCACTTCCAGTCTTTGGCCGTACTCCTTTTTGGCCTAAAGCTATTTCTCGGCAAGTGGGTGTTCCCCTTTCGCCACCTCTCACGTGTACCTAGACTTGGCCCCAGACCCGACTCACAAAGCCATCATCTATGAAGAGGTTGACGATGTGGTTCAGCCTTCTGGAGACATGATGCAGCAAAAGTCAGCGAGTCCCCAATACAGAGGAAGGTTTAAGCCAGGCTGCAAACACCGGCTGTTGGGATGCATCTGCATCTTGTAAGTGATGGAGACGCCTCCGCTGTCGCTCTGCTTGGTGCTTCCACATTAGCAGCATCTGCATCGGACCGGCGTCGGCGAGCAGCGGCCTACGGCTCGCAGAGCCAAGCACTTCAGCTCATCAGACCTCAGCTTTCAGGGAAGGCTCTCGAAGCATATCACAGCATATCACAGCTCACCTTCTCAAAGCCTCAAAGCACATCACAGCTCATCACCGTGGCACAGTGGGCCGCAGTCAGCTCATGGAGCCAAAACATGCCAAAACCGTCTCTCTCCTGCTGTAGGGCCCCGGCAAAGGTTCTTCCACAGCACCTTTGGAGACTGCAGAGAATTCTGCACTGCCCACTTTCACCGCACACTTTCAGATGCCGAATGCTCAGTTTCAACTCTCCCGATGCGCTTTTATGAGCTGGCTCATCACCTGACACATGTCGGAAATCAAGCCGGGACCGATCCGGTGCTGAACAGTGCCAGGCTCCGCAAGGCCTCTACGGTTGCAGAGGGGCCGAGCGTGCAGACCATGACCTCATTCATGGCGTACCTTGCAAGTGTCTGTATGCCTCGCAACCTGGCGATCATGAACTCAAGGTTTGTCCGGGACTTTCACAAAGGTAATAACACTCCGTATGCCAAGGTTCATCGCTAAGAACTCCTGGAACTTTGAGCTGGTATTCTCTTGAGCATGTTCTACTTACTAATACATACACACCTCGTGCAAGGGAGGCAGAATGCAAAGATTTATGATCAGCAGATCAGCACGAGCTATCCACCAAAGTCGCAGAAGAGCTACTGCTGTGCGGGAGCGTCTGATCAACTCGCCCCAACAGCGAAACGTTTATCGGAGCTTGCCTATCGGAGCTTTCACCTCGCAGTTGTTCATACCTCGATCGCGTCCCTGTGAACGATTGCCTTTTGCATGAGCTCGCCTGACAGATGCCTGGACACATCTGGGTACCGAAAGCACTGCCCCGAAGCCTGAACTGGAGCGCATTCCGTGATGTGACATGAATGCCAAAACTGGGGCGTGTGTCTCGAAGGTGAAGTGATGCGGCCCACTGTAACCCTTGACCTAGAAGGTTTAGGTTTCGTGCCCTGCCACGCCTGACCGTCACAGAATTGAACATGACCTGGGTCAAGCAAGCTTCTGGCTTGCCAGTCTGTAGTGTTACAGACGGACATATTGGCCATGGTCTAAGGCTAAGGGTATGGCATTGATAAGAATCTCGATCACCAAAGGAGCCATCCTCAGCCGGCCCCGATTTCTGACATATGCCCTCCGAGACCGGCAACAGAATCGGATACTCGCTTGTCGTACAACTGCGACCAAGCATGGTTTCTCGGTCGAGTAGCTCTGCGAATTTCAGCAATGTCCGAGGTGCGACCTGCAGAAAGATCTAAATGCAACAGCGCATCACGAAGCATCCATGAAGGCGCGAAGCCGCCATGCTCGATTTAGCACCTTCTTGACAATCAGCTTGATGATAAACTTGGTGACACCACGGCTGCCCATATAGATCCTGCTTCAATACGTGACCGTGTATTGCAAGCTGAACATGTGGCTTCAAGAGCGAGATTCTCAGGCAGCAGCAAGGCATAGAGGAGCAGGAGAAATTTGCTGGCCTCGACTCGATTCTAGTCGCGCTTATGTCAGCAGCCGTCTCCGCTCTGAGGCCGGATCTCGCTTGTGAGGGTCAATCCCAAAGGTTCGAACCTTGGGATGCCCCAGCTCCAAGGCCTCGGCCGCTGCGATTGGAGTTTCGATGACGTCATCAGCAATCGCTTGTGCCGGGGTTTGGGCTGCACGTGCAAGTGATCCTGCAAGCATCGCACGCTCCTGGTCCATGGGCACCAGCCTTCAGGGAGCCGGCGAGAACATCAGAGCAAAGAGCAGCAAGAAGCACTCGTAGCCTCGTAGTTTCTTAGCTCTAGCTCTTAACTCGGGGCCCACACGTGATGCCACATATGCGGGTCATCCTGACGGCTGCAACAAGGGCGGCCTGAGTGTGAACAGAGGCTGTGCTGTGAAGATACAGCAGACAGCGGACAGCTGGACCGTCAAACGGGGCAGCAAACGTTTGACATGCTGCCAGACTCTTCACGCAGCAGGTACGACTATGACCGTACGACTTCTAAGTTCCACATATGCACAGATGCCAAACTTTTACCTTGCGCGGATGTCAATGAAAGACGACAGCATCGGCCCTTAGGATGTTTGCCGTGACTGCACATTCTCTCTTCCTCCGCCCCCACCCCTTGAGCGAGGTTTCAATTGAAACGGCCCGCCTTTGGAAGCTTCGAGGACTTAGCGCAACGAGCGACGTACAGGCCCAGGCAGCGTGCTTGCAACAGAATCACGACCCGCGACCCCTTTGGAGCCACGATGCTAAGCCTGAGAAGTCACGGAAGTCTTTAGCCCTGACCCTGACGGCTGCATTTGTTGACAGATGTTGACAGTGATCAGTTGCCTGTAATATACGTTCGCAGACTGTTTGCTGCATGCCTTGCCGTGTTGTCGAAGATCGATCTTGAAGGCAAGATAGCTGCCGAAGTCAGAGCCCGAGAACGCGACGATGCAGCAAACGACCATCTCGGCCAATGACCATATCTGAGCACGCTTCGTCAGTTCATTCAAGCAGCGGCCTGACTGCAGTCTGAGCGAGCGACCAGAGAAAAGCTGCCGGCGATGCTGTTGAAGGCTGACGGACGTTAGGCTCAACGTTAGGCCACTTTGCTAAGGCACTAAGGCAGATACGAGTCTGGAGTGAAAAGGGCGGTGTGACTAGCCTAGCCCCTTTGCCTAGCCAGTCTTCCTCCTCATCGACCATGGTTGCGGTCAGATCGTTAAGCGCCTCCGGACTCTACCGGCATCCAATGCCCTAAACTCTAAACCAATTACCTCCAACTACCAGGGAACTACCAATCGCCTGTGCGAAGAATGCAGCACCAACTCCCGCAATCACGCCGGCGAGAACTGCGCCCTGAGTGCTTTGATATCCCAGACTCTTGCTCAGAAAACGCGTCTCTGGACTTTGCATTGAGCTCGCTGCATGTGAACAGCGCCAGAGTGCTCTCCTCTTTTCCTCCGTGAGAACATGAGCTTTGCTGTCCTGGCACGATGGCCAACAGGCCGTAAGGAGTTAACCGTTAACCCTCAAATCAAGTCAAGCCAAAGCACCCGTTCACAAGTATGCTGCACACAGCTTATGTCTGCCTCCACCTCCATCTCACGCATCGTGGTGACGGCATCCTGCGTGCTGGCCAGAGGCAGGTGTGTTGGGTGCGGTTTGTAGCAAATTCCTGCTGTGTATGCACATACAAGAGGCCTTGATGGACATGGTCTTCATCGTCGCCTTGGATTCGTTCGGGAAAATTTTTTCGCGTCGAAAAACTCATGTCAGTGACCGTGCCTTCGGCGGCTTGTTCGACTGAAACACGATACCTTGCAGCCTGGGATGCGGAGCAATGACGGGAACAAAACTGCGGAAGCGGTTGTGAGTGTGTCATCGAAGCAGAACCCTGCGGGCAAAGCCCCGCACATCGAAGATACAGCAGCTCCGACCACGCTGCCTCTTCGAGCGAAACTTTGCCTGTCCAACATGGATTCTTTCGGCTCGTCGAAGGCTCTTGTATTTCTGGGCACCGCACACAGGGGCAGAGAAAGATGGTCTTCGAGGCTTCTCAGCCGGCACCTCCTTCCGGTTGAATGCAGATGGCTTTAAGACGGCAGCGAGAGCGCTGGCCTGTTGGAGTCTCTGACTCTGGAGCTGCGGGACTTCGTCGTCGACGAAAGGTTCTCCTACTCTGTTACACTCTCGCCAAATCAACTCCAAGCAGCTAAGGGCCTAGATTTCTAAAAAACACCGAGCCCGCAGCGCTGTGCATGTTCTTTTGCCGCTGGCGTGTATCTGTCTTTGTGCACCCTGAGGCATGTGCATTTTCAGGGGTCCCTAAGATGCTCAAGGCTCTGACGCTGCCTCTGAGGCTTCTCTTTCTTTCCATGCGATTGAGGCGATGGTGTGGAGAGCAGGGCCGGCGGCAGCGCCACAGGATCTTGCTTTGGAGGCCGCACTATCGCCAGGCGCACATGTTCCTCAGCTTTGATTTTTTCCCGAGTCTCGCACGATGCCACTCAGAACGCGCGAGACCTCCACAACCTACCGTTCCACTACGTTGTTACACAAAGGTCCTGACAATTCCTCTGTTTATTTCTGTTCCATACTTGCAGCCTGCAGCACTGCATAGACGCGACGGAGGCAAAGCAAAAGGCTTCTCGTCAGCAGAGACATAAATTGAAGCGGCACCAACATGTCATTTTCGACATAAGAGCAAAGCTGGTGCCAAGAGGTGTCTACTAATGCCAGACCTGACCACCACATCAAGCACTGCCAAGGATCGGGATGCTTCGGCTGCGTCCTGGTTACGATGACTGGACGACTCTTTCTGGCAAGAGTTGCGAGCTGCGCCTGCAGATGGCAATCCAAGAGACACAGCAATGCCGAAGGCAAGCTGAGAGGCTCAAGCCGCTGTGCAATCGTGGCATTGCTGGCGGAGGGAGGGAGAGAGAGAGAGAGAGAGAGAGAAAGAGACAAATGGAGAGGCACCTCGAACGAGCCGGACAGAAAAACAGAGAGAGAGAGAGAGAAACAGAAGCAAAATGTTATAGAGATAGAAACAAAAGCCTTGCATGTACACATACCTTTACATACACAATATGCGAGCTACAACCTTCTACATGCAGCATACAAGTTGTATACATGATACAATCTACTGTCTACAAGAGTCTACAACCTACAGTCTACGATGCATCTACAACATACACCAGACAACTTGCGGTCCAGAATGTACAGTATACGAGATACCATGCTCAATATACTTGTATTAATATACACACTAATCATGTCACTAATATACGTTTGTCATCAAAACCGAAAGCTGCATGAGGACCGCACGAAACCGAAGAATCTGGCCGAAACCTCTTGCTGGTTCTTTTGCACGTGCCACTGAACTGTCCGAACTTGCAACGATGATTGCCCTGCAGTCTCTTCTCTGTCAATGTTGATGGTTTGGCACGAATCTTGCGAAGCGCTCTGTGTTGAAAGCCATGGACTCCCCTGCACAGTCGCCAAGTCTAATCGCAAATTTCGCGCTCCGCTGGAACATGCCAGCCCAAACAGTAATGTCTCTGAACGTGTAGCAGTGTCTTGGCTGGCCCATCTGGAGCAATCTGACTGACATAACATGGAGACTAGCTGGGAGGTCGATGCATCCGTCGTAGTTCACTTTCAGTCCAAAGGATGTTGACGACCTTTCAATAGAACGTAGCAACCAACTGATGCATTGAGTGTTCGCTCAAACAAATGAGTGTGTCGCATACGAGACTTCTGAAAAGTGATACCATCTTCAAAAACATCTGGCTTTGCACTGAGGTTTCCAGCAGAAGCTGTTTACTAAGTTGTAATAGATTACAGCTTCTGGTGAGGGGGGCTTCCAAGCATTGCCATGGTTGAAGTTAAAGCATAGTTAAAGCTCTATTCCCTGTGAGAGTATCTACCTGCTGGGGTGTTTGGACTTTTTCGATATTCCTGCAATCTCTTTGCTGCAAAACTTGCTTGGCTCGTGTTCTTACGCTGTCCACCCCATGAGCCATTTCCCATATCTTTATCAAGACGTCCCTTTGTCAAGCCTGCAATCATCCTATGACCCTGTGGTCTATCGTATACAGTTTTTTACGCAGACGGTGTGGCACTATGCTTCATAAACGCGATACTCATCATGCCGTACTACTCAGAAACACACACACAAATAAAAATAAAAATATATAAAATAACCAGGTGTGGGTCCATAGGGGGAGGGTCAGCAGGCACGAGCACAGAACGAAGAAAAACACACCTCGGCGAGAGAGAAAGCCAAGGAGAGGGAAAGACAAAAAAAAAACAGCCTTGTCGGGGTTCTTCGGCTGCTTCCTTGTAATCACCACGACATCTCGCTCCTGCAGGTCATGGAGGCGGGTGGGCGGATGTTCAAGCTCACAATGACTGAACTTACGACCAGTCACCCTTCGCCCTTCGGCACCTTGCGCGACTTCACGGCGTATGGTGAGTCTGGCCACGGCGCTGTCACGTCATGCTCCGTGGGTGCATGGGATGATTCACTGGTCGTTGCCGTCAGCTCTGAATCACTCGAGCTGCAGCTGGGGCTGAGTTCATTCGCATCCTTCTTTTCCGATCTTTCAGATGCGAACCATGGCAACTTCATGCCAGGCAGCGGCTCGGAATCCTGGGAATCCTGTAGCCTGGGGCCACTGCTCAGGTCCTCCTCCTCCTCCATTGGAGCTATACGGTTCGGGGAAGACCGACCATACATCAAAGACAGCAACCAATACAGCGTCTTTTCCACGGCCGGGAGGTTTTTGACTGCTTCAGCCTCCTCTTCTGCGCTGACAAGCCTGGGCGGAGTATCGTGTTGGATCAAGTTTCATTGCCGTATGCAATCTGCGGAGGGGCTTCCAACGAACGGCCTTATCATTCTGCTGTCAGGATACCTGTCCCGCGCTAGGCTGGAAGGCAAGGCCACCAAGGCTTCCAGCGTAATCTGCGGAAAGCGTACATGAAACTGAGCATCGCTGACACCGCGGACGAACTCTTGCCAGGTAATCTCACCGGAATCATCTGCATCCAAGAAAGAGAATACGTCAGCAGCAAACTTCTTCTCCATTTGCAGAGAATCCATCATTCCAACGATCTGACGGGCTCTGACTCTGACTGACTATGCTGCACAACATGACAGTCTTCCAGCAGTAGCACACTCGAGCAATTTATTGACATGAGCACATTTAACACACTACGCGCCTCTCCAAAGCTCAACTTCGAATTGCCGTCGACGTCGATCTTGCGGAATGCCCTCTTGAACAGCGAAACCTCAGGTCTTCAACACCGTGGACCTAGTCAAGAACTCAACCAGCAAAACTTGGCCGGATCATGTGCTCCGTTATACACGCCGGTGTGCACATGGCACTTGCACGCAAGTGAATCTGAATAAGAAGCTCTGCAGACAGAGCGCTCGCCCGATCATTGTTTCAAGGTTGCTCTCCGTGACACTGGTCAGTGTCAGTATTGCATCAGTCACAGACTCGTAAGTGGTCTTCTCTCGCCCATTGAAAACGGCCCGGAGGACCTTCTTGGCATCCTCATCCGACAGGCCTCGCAGTGCCACAAGCGCGACGTCACGTCTCAGGTCTCTGCAGAAGAGCTCCGGACCCATGGCGGCCAGGAGCGTCTCCACTTCATCCTGCCCGACGTCGCCAGAGCCAGACTGGGCCTGGTCGATGAGGTCCAAAGCCTCTCCGAAGCGAAGAAGCGGCGGCGAAGTCTCAGCCCTAAAAAACAAACACGAGCACCTCTGTTACGAGGATACTTTTGCGGCGCTTGACGCCAGGTGTGTCATAGCTCGGAGAAACCATCCAACCCCGGTCGCGAAGGCCTCAGGCCCTGCTTGAGTGAGAATGCTGGCATCTGACGTCACCCTATTCAGACCAAACCCTGCGATGCCTGCGAACCTACTGTTGAAGAAACTAAATCTGGGATCTGAAAATACTAGACATGATGCATCCGATGCATTCTATAGCCATCTACAGCCTATACAGCTGCAAATTACCGAGTCAGAGGGAGTGGCTGCTCGTGCACCGAGAACCAACTGAGGCAACCTTCCATTCAGGCCGCACATGCCTTGTTTTCCCGGCACGTCACGGCTTGCCTAAGGCTTCGCGCAACTCTGCGTCTGAAGTCAGATGCGTGCGTGAGGAGAAGATTGAGGAAGTATTAGCAATTCCACACGACTCATCCTCTGGAGGCAATATTTTGTTCTACAGTCTCTTGAATATCACTACAGCTGTTTGTATGGCTCTCCACTTCAGCTTACTTCCCCTGCGAATGAGTCGTCTGGACTTGGCGAATTATTCTGGGCGCAGTAGTGCGCGACAGAATTAGTCTAAGCTAGATAAAAGTTGTTGTGTGAGCGTCAGCAAAAGAGTGTGCCAGATTTTCTGGACATCCTCGGGTCAAGCAGAATCGCAAAAGGAGCCTATGCAACATGGGCCTGACCTGAATTTTCCCTGGCAACAATCCGATCAAGGCACATTGCTTCTCATAGCCCAACACGGTGCTCCCAAGCCACCGCTCCGTCCCCTGAAGACACGTTTGATTCAAGTGAAGCTAGCAGCACCCCCGCTCATGCAGACACATGTGGAGTCTGCAGGCACAGGGTGAGTACAGACAGAAGAGTTCTGGAAAGCAGAATCATTTGTCGTCGAGTCAGATGAAGGCCGGCATTCAATGGCATGTCTCCTACTTACATTTGGATCCAGATTGACGGCAGGCTTGCTTCACAGGTTGTGAACCCCAGTCGAACAGTCTTGCACAACGTCGTTTCCAGAAAGGTGGAGACACACACTTGAACACCCAGGCTTCTGGGAATGT
>CAJNDV010005224.1:193425-204665 GCA_905221635.1 Symbiodinium sp. CCMP2456 | reverse complement strand
CCCCCCCCCCTTAAGACCCCCTGAAGGGGGTGACCCTTAAGCCCCCCCTTGAAGCCCCCTTAAGCCCCCCTTGAAGCCCCCTTTAAGCCCCCCCTTCGTCGAAGGTCTGGGGCCCAGCCATGGTGCTGCCGTCCGGAGGCCGTCGACTGGCGTTGCCGCGGCCGCAGCCATGGCCGTCCTCCGGTATACGGCCTCAAGACGTACCCGTGAGGCGCTACCGTTAAAAGCAGTGCCGCTGCGAGAGGGGGGGAAGCTTCGGGGAGCGCTAGCCCCAGCGGCGACGTTGCGAAAGAAGCATCGGCAGATTCTAGCTGTGGCGCGCCGGCGTTCTGCGCTTCGTATACCGCGATTTGTTGCAGAAGGCCGATTCTATCCGTGGCGCTTCCCGGAGTGTCACAGCCAGTCCGTCAAACCGCACGCCCGCATTGTGAGGCAGAAAGCTCCATGCCGCCCAAGCAGCCTCGCTCAGGTTTCCACCCGCTGCGTGCAGAAGCGGCACGAACAGCCACGACTTACGATTGCGTGGGGGGGAGTTTGGGGGGCGAGCGTCCTGCTAATGATAATGGTGCAGGGTGGGGCAAGCTGACCCTGTCGGTGAAAGCGGTGGCGTGAAAGCCGGAGGTTGCTACTTCGAGTCGCGCTGGCGACGCAAACGGGGTAGCGGAGCCCTCACGTGCTTGCTGCGTGGGTGAAGCGGGTGGCACTGCATCCGGCCGGGGTGCGTGTGCCGGGACGAGCTGCATCTGCACGAATGCATGGAATACCCTGGCACGTCGTTGTTGAAGATCCTTTCCCTTGACAAGAGACAGCCCCTGCAAAGTGCCAGGCGCTGCTTTGCGGCAGGCAGTCCGGCAAGACCTACCTCTTGACTTTTGCGGCCTTGACCCTCGTGGCCTGTGACCTGCCTTTGGAGCAAGCGTGGGAACCTGGCCTCCCAACCTACACACCGAAGGTGTTGGGAAACGAGCGGCAAACCTCGGAAGCCGCTTGGCTTTTGCACACACTTCACTGATGCAAAGCGACGACTCCCTTGCTTTGCCGCTGGCAGTCCCGCAAGACCTACCTTTTAACTTATGCGGTTTTGACCTCCTTGCGAGCACTTTCCAAGCAAATCCGAAAGAAAAACAAAAAAAACGCGAGCTTTTCAGCGCCAGAAGCAAAATTAGAAGATCACTGCGATCCTGGAGCTCCAAGATTTTGATTAATAGTTCCATGATCCTGTTAAGACATTAGAAATGCCAGCGGTCAACAGACCGAGCCTCGAAGCTTTTACTGATTGCTCGCCCGAGATTATTGCATCAAGCGACGTGCATACAAGGATTTCTGCAAGTAACCCTGGTTTTTCGACCATCCGCCTTGTCAAATTTCCGAGCTGAGATAGGCATTGCAACACAAGGCAATCGCAGAAGTGGTGGCAGCGCAGGTTTGGCCGCACACCCTTTTCAAAATGTTACCTAAACCTGGTGATTGAACGCAGGTTTTGAAGACGATGATTGGGAAGAGTATTGAGTGGGAGACCCCGCTGTGGTGCGCGAGCTTGGACTTGAACAAAGCGTTTCATAGAATTGAACACACATCGTTATTCGAAGCACTTCATGACCATGGTGTTCCACAAATCTACATTAGTTTGCTATCAGCACGGTATCGATGACAAACTGGCCAAGTGCAAACCGGGAGCCGTGCCGTTTAGCCAAAACCCGGTCCCTTCCCATGCAGCAGCGGAGCCGGCATCACCCTCGCGCGCTGGTCTGCCGACCTCGGCACCGGTTTCTCCCGCCCCTACGACAGGTGACGCTGCCAGGCCTGCCAGCGCCTTCTGGCTTTCGCGAGGTCCGCCACTCGGCGGTGTCAGGGATAGTATTCTTGGCTTTACGTGCCACTACTGCATGCTGCCGCGGTGGACCTAGCATCCCCAACGCTCGATGCCTGGAGGACTGACCCTCGCACAGCCAGCTGGTGGGAACATGCACGCCAACTCCTTGCGGATTCCGCGCCGGTCACCCCACAGCTCCTCGTTGCCGCGCTCGCCCGCGCTGCCGAGACGGCACCAGCGTATGCACACCACATGCCCGACCTCACCGCGCGCATCAGCAATGCCGGGCTCCCCCACGGCTCTTGTGTGCACGTTGGTTGGGCCGTGCGGCAACTGCTTTTATCGCCGGTGCAAGAAGACCTTCTGGAGTGCTTCGGCGGCCTCTCGCTGGCTTCTGCGGTCGACCGCCGCTCCAACCAGTTCCGACCGGCCCCCGCACCGGCTCCCCTGCCACCTCCAGTGGCTGCACCACCAGCGCCTGTCCCCTCCCCACAAGCTGCCGGAAACATGCCGGATGAGCCATTACAGGAGGCAGCCGAGGAATTGGACGACCCTGTCCTCGCGGCCGCCGCGAGGCGAGTGCAGGAACGCGCCGTGTCCCGAGGCGCCGGGCGAGGTCGCCGGGGACATGGACGCGGACGACGGAGCTTCGCTGCTCCTGAAGCGGCTGATCCTGCAGTTGAGCCCACAACAGCATCCGAGCCTTTCCCAACCCGCGCGACTCCAGGCACTCGGCGGGAACGTGCGCATGCCCTTTCCGAGGCGGGCATGCGCCAAGGCCTGGCTTCCCTGGACCCTATGTGCCTGCAGACAGCTTGTCGGGTGCGCGCCCTCGCGCTGCAATCACCTCCCGCGTGCCCGTGGAGCCCTGCGCACCGCGCTACGTGCAGGCCTGCGGCTCGCCGTGCACCCTACCTGCCCTGAAGACGAGGTGCGCGGCTGGAAGCTTTTTATGCTCGCACACCGTATGCTCCTCTACGGTTCCCCCGGCGAGGCTCGCGTGCCACCGGCTGAGCTTGACCGACGCATCGAAGCTTTCCGAGCCGGACGCTGGAGTGACCTTCTGCAGGAGGCGTCGGCCGCAGCTGCCGCTGCCCCTAGCGCGCAGCGCGGCGATCCAGCCAGCGATGGCGCGCGAGCACACCGCGCCGTTGCCCTCGTCCACCTGGGTGAGCTCTCCGCCGCCGCTCGCACGCTCACCTCCGAGCCGTTGGCTCCTGGGAATAGTGACACTCTCGCAGAACTGCGTGACCCCGAGCGTCGTCCCCCGGCACCCCACGCGCCTTTGCCCGACGCCACGCTCCGCCACGTCCCGGACCGCCCCTGTCCGCTCCCACTACAAGCCTTTGATCACTGTGTGCGGAGTGCCCGGCGTGGCTCCGCGGCTGGGCTTTCAGGGGGGAAGAACGAGCATGTCCGCATCCTTCTCGACGATCCAGGTCCCCGTTGACATCCTGGACGGCCTGCGCGTTGGACGATTGGTCGCCCTGCATAATATGGTCGGGTGCGAGCGCTTGTCGTCGGCGACGTGCTGCGCCGACTCGTCGGGCACGCCTTAGCTCAACACTTCGCGCCCCAGTTCCAAGCTGCTTGCATGCCACACAAATTCGGACTCAGCACCCGTGTGGGCACCGAAGCTGTCAATCGCTTGCTCCGCGCAGCAACCGAAGCCAACCCCCGCGCCACCATCCTTTCAGTTGATGCCGTCGGCGCCTTCGACCATGTTGCTTGGGGGGACATCTTGGATGCCTTGCTGACTAACCCGGAGCTCCAGCCCCTTCTGCCTTACTCCCGGCAGTTCTACGCGAGCCCCAGCACATACACTTGGTACGACGACCATGGGGTCGCCCACGACGTCCACCAAGGTGAAGGCGGCGAACAGGGGGACCCGCTCATGCCGGCCTTCTACGCGTTGGCCCAGCACACCGCCTTGAATGATCTGCAGGGCTTGCTTCAAGATGGGGAGGCCGTCTTCGCGTTCCTTGACGACGTGTACATCGTCGCCCTGCCCCCGCGCGTCCGGGAACTTTACGATGCCAGGATCTGGAATGCGGCAGGCGAGGAACCACCCAACATCGCTGACCTCGCCAGGGACTCCAGTGAACGCGTCTGGGTCGGGGATTGGTCCATCTCCCCGCAGCTCCAAGGGCTCAAAGTCCTGGGGTCCCCGCTTGGGCACGACGCCTTCGTCGCCCGCCATCTTGGCCTGAAGCGTGACGAACAGGCTGTCAGGACCGTTTGCTGCGCCGCATCCCCTTGCTCGAGGACCTGCAGGCAGCATGGCTTCTGCTCCAGGCCTGCGCCGCTCCGCGCGCCAACTATCTGCTTCGCATCTTGCCCCCGCACCTTACGGCAGATTACGCCGCAGCGCATGATGCGGCGGTCGCCCGGTGCTTGGCTGCGCTGCTCGAGCACGGTGATGCGCCCCTGCCTCCCGCCGGGCATCGAGTTGCTCACCTGCCCCTGCGCTTCGGTGGACTTGGCCTCAGCTCGGCTTGCAACGACGGCCCTGCAGCGCACTGGGCCTCCTGGTGCGACACGCTGCCGGTCATCAGCGCCCGCGCCCCCGCCGCCGCAACCCGCCTCCTTCGGGCCCCCGGCGGCGACGAGCCACTGCCATCCACGGCAGCCGCCGTCTTTGCGCGAGCACACTTGCAGCACAACGGCTTCGACGTCCCCGACTGGGTCACTGCGACAGCTGGCCCCCCCCCCCCACCTCCTCCCTGCCGGCCTGGCGAAGCGACCGCACCACCGTCTTTCAAAGGATGGCAGCGGCTTGCCGCCCGCGCGTGTGATGAGCGCGCGTACGAAACGCATCCTTCTGAACTCCCACCTGCGTCTCGTGCGCTGCTGCTTTCGCAAGCGGGGCCCTTCGCCGGCCGCGCCTTCAGCGTCATGCCCACACATGACGACACCAGCATCCCTAGCTCCCAATTCCGAGTGCTGCTGCTGCGGCGCCTGCGCATGCCCTTGCAGCTCGCGCCGCGTAGATGCAGCTGCCGTGGACAGCTCGATGAGCTTGGTGACCACCGCGCGGCGTGTGCCACCTCCGGCGTCCTGTCCACGTGCGCCGTGCCCCTGGAGCACGCCGTCGCGCGTGTGTGCCGCGAGGCCGGTGCAAGGGTCGCCCGCCACGTGCGTATGTTGCGAAGGAAGGCCGATGGTTCTGGTTGAGGAGCGGGGGATCTCGGTCGACATTGGCTGCACCGGAATGCGGCAGGGAAAAGAGGCTGGTCGGGAAGTCGCGGGCAGGCTCAAAGGCGAGCAAAGCAGACCACCGAAGCACGTAAGTAGATATGCATGCACCCTGCAATTGTGGGGCTGCAGACCGGGCGCGGCAGTGGGCAAGGAGCGGAGGAAAGTAGCAGCTTCGGGGCACCACAGCCGCCGGTTGCTATGCCCAGCACGACGTGGCGGCAGTGGCCGGAGTTGCAAAGTTCTAGATAAGTGCGCTGCTTCGCCGGAGTTGCAAAGTTCTAGATAAGTGCGCTGCTTCGCCAGGCGAGCGTGGCGCAAAGCAGCCCCGGCAACGCTTGCCGTCACGCCGAGGCTCGCCGGTTGCAGTCACGAGGGCGACACGAGGGTGATGTCGACCGCGACTTTGACCCCTCCCCGGAGCGACAAGCCGTTTGCTTTGACCTCGATGCGGCGGTCATTCTGTCGGCAGGGTGCGACATTGAGGTCCCGCACCAAAACATTGGTTGCAACAGTAGCGCCAGCTTCACGGCAGACACGGGCGGCAGCACGCTTTAGTGGGTCAGTTCTGGCGCGACGGGCGGCGTGGCGTCCCCTTAGCTTGTTTCTAGTAGGGCTAATCCTGCGCATGCCGATTGCGAACGAAAGTGAAAAAAAGGTCTGTTAAAAAAAAAAGAACTTCCCGTCGGCGGTGCGCTTGCTTGGGGACAGGTATACCATAGGAATGGCCTGCCAAGCAGGGAAGTGACCGCGGTGCCACCAGCCGCCGATCATGGTACGGGTGTGCCATGCATGCCGTGCGCCAGCGGAAAGCACGCTCGCAGAATCGAGCAGGAGCGGGAAACACAGCATTTTTTTGTTCACGCTTTTCAGCCCAAGTCTGCGGGGAGTTCGTGCTGGCGGCGAGCGGCAACAGTGGTGGTTCGGCGTCGGCATGCTGGAGCAACCCTGCATGGGGGCTCCACACTGTTGGAAGCGACGGGAGGCGGCGCGTCCGCGAGCTCCCTCGCGCGGTGGACACGACTGGCCGTGAGGGTCTAGGCATTACTTGTGAGGTCGAGCACATTTGCCAAGCCTTCAACCCTTCGTCGCTGCGCCTCTCCCAGTAGCTCCGCCGTTTCAGGGAGTGGGCCGCCTAGCGACACGCACACGTGACCTCGCTTGTCGAACTGCTGCTTGGCCGCCTCCACGTTCGAACGCCTGGTTGACAGCCTCAGGCGCGTGTCTTCTGCACCCGCCAACGCGCCAAGCGCCGAAGCTACTGCCGCAAACCATGACGCAGCGGCACGGCCTGCGCCAGCCCAAAGCACTGCCGTCACCGCCGACTCGCAGGACCCCGCTGCAGTCGCGACAAATGCCACTGCACACCTCGGCTCCGGCGCCCCTACCAACACCTGTAGCGCCTGCGACGAGCGCCAGCGGAATAACGGCTTGTGCATGTCCCTTGCGAAGATTTCCAAACACTCGCAAGTCTATGGGATAATGGTGCGTGCGAGGCATTCTGGGATGTTATTCAAACATATTCAAGCGATGCAAATCAATCTTGTTCTCAATTTTTGGCTCGAGCACGAAGAATGGCAGCAGAGATGCCACGATAATTCGTCAGTGTGCGCGCGGCTCAGGTTTGTTCTCGTTTTTCCTATGAACCCAAAGTTTTTGGGGTTTTGTTCGGCCTAGGGACGTTGCCGTGGTGAATGTCGATGCCATTGGGACCTGGCATGGACCATATCATGAACGTGGTGTCTTTGCACCAGAAGCTGGGCAACAACAAGTTTTCGCAGTTTTGCTGACTGTGTGTCCATCCTGCACGGAAAATTAGAGCCGCTTGTGTTGATGAACGCACCGAGGCAAGCACTTCATCAGCTGGTGGATTCGCAGCACGAGACTCTCCGTGAAGCTTTGAGACATGCGGATGTGGGCGATGAAGTGGTTCAGCTGGCGGCTCAATTTGTGCATGTGCAGATTTGAATATTTGTCATAGGCAGTTCCTGCATGATGATTGCGCAGGCCCGAACCTGCACATCAGATGCTCGTGTTGGAAGGCACTGTTGGACTAAGCCGCTTTTGTCGTGCACGGGCAGTGAGGAGCTGTTGTCATGTGTTGTCGGGAATGTATACAACAATGTAAGAACGTGCGATCATGCCAGGTGCTTTCCAATGCCTGGAGCACCGTGCTCGTCCTTTGCAGCCACTGTTGCCGCCAGATATTGACCCTGCCCCTCACACACTTCAGTGGATGCCTGGCTTGAATCAGACCATAGGATTCAAGAGTTTCGAAACCAAGCGGGTATGGAGAATGGAAAGACGCTGAATTCGGGGTTTTTCCTTTGCAGCAGCCCATGTGCACGAGGTTTGACAGCAGAAGCAACCGAATGCCAGGGTATTGGATAGATCGGGCCTGACATTCCTGTGCTGCAGGACCAGCCAGTCAGAAACTGTCAGCCTCCCCAGCCCTCGTGTGAGCGACGATGTCACGCCCTGAGTCGAGAAGCTCCATCCTGGTTGAGTGTGCTGCGCATGCACGGCAGGGTCTGTTAGATGCAGTTGCAGCCTGATGAGTCGATTTTGTGAGTGCCAAACCTCATGTTTCTAGTCTACGGTTCGTTGGCATGGGCTCCATGGCTGAGCTTAGATGTTCACGAAGTGCTTTCCAACATGTACTGTAGGGTTCTAGACTCCATAACCCATGCCGTCTCATCTTGCCGTGACGCTCAGGTGATGGATCACGCAGTGTCGGCAAAGATCCAGGAAATCGACTCTCAACTCGAGTCGGAGATTCAGAACGGCGGTGCAGATCCTGACAGCATGACCGCTCATAACTCGCGTAGTACTTCTTTCATGGAGAAGTGCTATGCGCAGTGTTTGGAGCCAGCAAAAGTTGGAGGATTATGAAAGGTGGCTTTTGTATTGCTTTGGACACAGTCAATCTCAAGACTATTGTGGAGTCATCGGAACTCTGAAATCTCAGTTGGCAAGCCGCCTGTGAGAAACATAGACGAAGCCCTGAAGCTTCCATTTTCGGTTTTAAAGGTTGAAGCCTGGGACCTGGTGAGCTCTGCAGCTTTGCAGGAACCTGGGGAGAATGTCAGAGGGCACGAACCCCTTCGGAGGTGGCTCCGTCGGGGCTTCCGATTTGCTGAATTTTGGTCCTTGCGTCGTTGACTTGTCCTCCACGGGTTATGGACATGTTTGGAGGTTGTGGTGGCTGGTGGTTAGTTTGGTGTATGATTCCAGGACACGAAATCCCCCTGGCAGGTTCAGCATGGAAGCTTAAGCTAGAACTCTGCTCAGCTCACGTCTAGAGCCCGATTTCCCCAAACCCTCGAAAACTTCATGGTCGTTTGCCGGTGCCTTGAGTGTGAGAGCCGAGACACTGGATCGCAAGCCTTGAGTTCCAAAACAGTACGGACGTTTTGCGAAGCACGCGGACCGTTGTGGACCAGCAACCCTGGGAACCCTGGCAGCCTGGCAGGGAAGGACCAGGGCAAGAGCCCCATCCTGATGCGATTGGACATGCTGGTCCTGCCCTCGGTGTTGCCGACCAGATCCTACTGGTATGCCGGCGTGCCGGAACGCACAGTGCATGACAATTTGCAATGTATAGGGTTGCGAGGCCGTTCAAATTGGATCCTTGTTTACAGCGCGGGTCTTTCTGCATGTTGTGTGCTTCGGTGTGATGTGTTTTCTGTCCCGGCATGCTTCAGTTTCGAAAAGTGTTTTTATTACCTTGCATGACTCACAGCGCGCGAGTTTGCACCATACCATAAAACTTGCTGAAAACATGTTATGCCGCTATGCCGCATCATTTGCGTCATGTTGCTTTATGAGGACTAGGAGTCTTTGCTGTCAGCCTCAAGAGGTTCAGGGGTTCTTTCTGGTGGGGAGATGTTCCAGATGAGTGAGCTTGCAGGAGCGCGATTGGAATTGAAGAGGAATTTAGGAAAGGTGGATTTCCGGGTTTTTTCCAGTCTCCGAAATTTTTCATGCCGCACTGGCCAGCCACTGACGCTTTGATGGGTGCTTCCGTACTGACTGGTGCGGCGGGAAGGTTTCTCCTGGATCTTGTTGATTACCGGCATTCAACCAAGCCCGCGCCATTTTAATTTGATGAATGGTGGCAATAGCGGCTAGGTTGTTCCCGGGTTCTACGTCCTTGGAGGTGCTTGCTTTCTTGGTTCGCAGCTGCGAGTCATTCGCAAAGCGGTTAGGCTGGGATCTTCGTGCTATTGAACTCGCTGGTCATGGCCGTGGAGCTGGAGTTGGAAGGATGGGTTGCGACTATGCGCTGCTCTTCCTCTTTGACTTGCAAGAACAGAGGTCGTTAAGTTTTCCAGCAGCAAGACTTGCATCATCAGCACCAGCAGTAGTAGGAGCATGGTTGGAATTATGGTCAAGTTTCACAAGTCCAATCAAAGTTGTTAACTTGGACGATCAGATCGTAGTGATGCAATGGAGTTGTCGAAGGTGCACATGCTAGGCCATTTTTGGGCACGAGTAATTTCTGATGCTTACGTGAGCGTGACCTTGTCTACTGGGCCTCGATGCAGCTTCAGATGTTGAATTTCTAGTTTCAGTTTTCAAAGCGGGCCAAGAAATTTCGGATTCCATTTGAGTCGATCCTTCGAATGCATGCACCGTTTGAGCGTCCAGGACGCGCCACCGGCGCCAAGATAGGTCTGGAGACCTTACCTGACACTTGAAGCAAGAGTTTCGGTGCGCGGGTCTTACAACCCGCTGCCCCTGAGCTTTAGTCGTGGTTCCGAATTGAGGCCACGAAAAGCTTAAGCCTACGTAAGTTGTCCCTCAAAGTCCCCCCTTCTTCCCTCTTAGTCTGGTGTCCTGATCTTGAAATCAAGATTCGCTAAGCAGTTAGGAGTAAACTTGGCGCAGTTTTGTCGCTTCGAGAGACGAGTCCGATGGGTCAAGCATCCTTCATCACATTCTGAAGTTTGAGGTGGAGGGTCGAGCCGCTTACTGGCTTACACAGCACTATCAGAACTGCCTCACGCACGCCAAAATGCAATACCACGCACAGCAACATACCACGACGGAATGCAAGACGCTGGGTTGCCTGTGTAGCAGCTTGCCATTTGACAGCATCCGGTAGGATACTAAGATAAACCTTCAGAGCACGTCAAATTTGAGATTTGAGGCATGCCGGTGCCTGCTGTAGTTCTGCATGACAGTTCAAACTCCACACCGTGGCGAGCATTCTCTCAAGCCCCAGAGCTGCGCCATCAACTTCTCTAAACCCCACACGAACAAGTCGAGAAGTTTGTTTGCTAAGTGGGTGGGAGAAGCGCAACACCTGAACCGCACAGCCCCAGGGTGTTGACATGTCCGACTTCTTCAATGCCTGCGACAACATCTTTGCAGTCTTGCGCCCTCACCTGCAGGTTTGTTTCTTCGCTCTCAGGATTGACATTCTGAGAGTGCTAGACCTGCAAACAATTGTGGTGTCGGTGGCTCGAGCTATGATTCTAATCTGGTGCATTGTGCTGTTCCTGGATGCCACCGTGCGTTTTGCTGCTTTCTTGACTGCAGACCCTTGTTTCATACGTGTGTGATTGTGTGTTCCCGCAGTCAGAGCCTCGATTTGTCCTGGAGCAGGTACTTTCTCGAACTCTGTGCGCGAACATACTACGAGGGCTGCAGCTTTTTCCGTGGTGCAGCGTTGCTTGTCTTGGCTTTCACATTTTCACATTACATGCTGCCAAAGTTAATCTGTCCAAAGTTGGTGGCTAGATGCCGCTGCGGGTGATGATGGTGACGATTGGGAGGGGATGGGGAGTAGGAGTAGGAGTCCGTGTGCGGGTAGGGGTTAGAGTAGGAGTAGGAGCATTAATAGGATCAGGAATTGTAGTCGTAGGTCGTAGTCGTAGGAATAGTCGTGGTAGTAGTGGTAGTAGTAGTAGTAGTAGTAGTAGTAGTAGTAGTAACTTGGTAGCACTTGGTAGTAGTAGCAGCAGCAGTGGTCGTGGTCGGGGTAGTCATGCAGTACCAGTAGCAGGAGTTGTAGTAGCAGTAGTCGCGGTAGTCTTGGTGGTACTCGTAGCAGTATCAGCAGTTGTTGGCAGAAACGGTAGTAGTGGTAGGAGGGGCAGTGGTGGTAGTCGGGGTGGTGGTGGTGGTGGTGGTGGTGGTAGTAGTAGTACGGCATCCCCCCCGGTGCGACGCCCGGACCTCTTATGTTTTGGACTTGTTATGGTCGGAAATGCTGTGTTTTACAGCA
>CAJNDV010005224.1:170103-193325 GCA_905221635.1 Symbiodinium sp. CCMP2456 | reverse complement strand
GGCTTGTCGGTCGTCGGTCCATCATACAAAGGACACTGCGAGCTGTCTTTTCTATGTCCCACCTGCTGACACTTGCTACAGCGGTGCGGACGATCCTTGTCTTTGCAGCGCCGCATCTTGGACCGCGACAGCTCTCATTGAACATGTTGAACATGCACGAACTGAGCGACCGGCGTCGCACCAGAGGGGGATAGGGTAGTAGTAGTAGTAGTAGTAGTAGTAGTAGTAGTAGTAGAAGTAGTAGTAGTAGTAGTAGTAGTAGTAGTAGCAGTAGTAGTAGTCCTACTCGTAGTCGTAGTCGTCGTAGTAGTAGTAGTAGTAGTAGTAGCAGCAAGTATTAATTATTGAGAACATAGTAAGTAGCAAGTAGCAACTAGTAGCTAGTAGGTAGTGGGTAGTAAGTTAAGTAGTAAGTGGTAGGTAGTTCATGATTAAAGATGGTGACACTGATGATGTTCGCTGTGACAATGATGGTGATGGTCGCCTTGATCGGTCAATTTCGTGTGCAGTTTCAGGAACTGGTTCGACATCTTCCTTGCCACCACCACGTGCCTAGATGTTTGGCTGTTGAGGCCAATGGCTCTGGGAGGCACCGGATTGCAGGGGACGAGAAATGTTCTAAGTGACGGAAAGGAGCCAAATTGAGCTTGTTTCTTGCAAGGTTCGATTCTTGATTTCAATGATGGGCATGGAGACATAGGGTCAGATGTAGGTTTTTGGTGATGCAGTCTGAGCAAAGACGGGGCCCCTGCTTCGAATAGCGAGACTAAGACTAGACATTTGAACAAGGCGGTGCAACCGACCAGATGATCCTATTGCGTCTGGCACGAGCGGTGAAGTCAATGCGGGCGATTCGCATGGTGCCGCCCGGCCTTTCGGGAAGGTAGTGTTCCCACGTCCTCAAGTCTGGTTGCTGGGCTTAATCTCAGACAGTATAGCCCTAAACTTAAAACCTAGTGTGAGAGTCGAAACCCTGAGCAAACGCTCAATGATGAGGGCCACAATCACAGCCTCGGAGTCTCACAGCGATTTTTTCCAAAGCCCTTCCATTTCAACTCGTTCAAGGGCTTAGATCAGGTTAAGACCCAACGAGGAGTCCTTCCCAACTGCCAGACGCCATAGTTGCTACCCAAAAGGTAGCCTGGTATCAACACGTGCATCCGTGCACGAAGCCCTAAGCTTGTTTGGAGATCTCCGATTCCTCAAGGGTCCATTGTTCTGAATACTTTCCTGGTTGTTTTAAAGCCACCGGCTCCACGAACTGTTGCGGACTCCAGCCATGGAGATGTTGAAGGTCAAGGGTTCGGCGAGCGTGGACACAAGAGCCTCAACCTAAGGCGAACATTGCGCCTTTTTCGCGGACTGCGTGTTCTTGTGATGGCATGCACCTTGATCACAAATGGCATGCGATTTTGATGGCCGCCAGCAGCCCAGCAGTGGGAGGAGCGATTTGTTTGCAGAGCGGTGCGATGGCATCAGCACCGCCGCTACCACCACAACCACCGCCGCCGCCGCCGCCCCCACCACCACCACCACCACCACCACCACCACCACCACCACGACCACGGACGACCACGACGACGACCACGACGACGACGACTGTAGGCCGCACGTTGAGAAGTTGCAACATGATTGTTACCGTTGTCGTGGTCGCTTTGCGCCGCACTCGTGAAGCATGAACATTGCCCTGGCCACCATTTGCAAGTCCAAACCTGCAGCCAAGGTATTTCCTTCCTTCCCTCGCTGTGCTGGTCCATGGTATTGCTTGCAGTGTTCATGATCATGGGTGCATTGATGCTGGGCAACCTGTTCCTCGGTTTGGTCGTGGGGCTGTTTCGTCCTTGTAACCGTAGTCCACCGTGGGCTGGATGTCTTTGGTGTCACTTGTCACGATTCCAGGTCTAGAACGCAGAGCCATGATTCATGAACTCGGCAATGTGCACAGCACTGGCATTCCCTAGTCATATGATCTTACGTGTATAGAAGATGTTCACTGCAGCAACGATTTTGCTTAAGCTGACATACGGTGTAGGGTCAGCAGTTGCAATCAAACGGTTCGGGTAGGGGCTCTCTGACCTGGCTTGGATATATAAGAGGGCTGAGACTTAGGACCTATTGTATGTGACCGTTTGTATCACAGACGGATCACTTGTGGAATATCATCTGGAGCAGCAGATCCCAAGAAACCAAAGCTGCACGTTGAACCTGCGTTTCCTCGACAGTCGCTGATGTGCGGGTTCCGAAATTTGGAATCAATAATCTCCACCTAAACAGCCCCAGAGCATCGACGGACACTGCTTAGGTTCCTGCGCAATGTAACAATCAAACTTTCTTAGCGCTCGTCCAGAACTATTCAACAGTTGTTTACACAAGTCGGCACGGTACCCGATCCAATCTTTCATACACTCATAGCGCGAGTCCCAACTGAATGTTTAGATTGTCCATGGAAGCAAGAGGCACTGTTATCTGGTGGTTAGGACTTCACCGACAGATACCGACAGGATAGAAGCCCTATTTGGGGTTGGTGCGTGAGCGTGCATGCACAGAACGGGAGCCCGCATGCCCTCATGTGCACTCCGTTTAGTTCTCGTCCTTCAACGGAATCTTATTTCTGGGAGTGCAGTGTTGCCTCCTTTCAGCTTTCAGTTCCGAGAAGTTTGATGTCAATCCTTTGTACGAAGATTTGCAACGTGTTCGGGACTTGGCTGAAACACACCACCATGAAGCTGCTGATGGGGATGATCTTTGCAAAGCTCAAGACGTTCTGCCATGCAAAGCAGCTTTGACCTAATCTGATGTCACCGACAAGGTTGCAGGAGTTCATCGCCAATCCGGAAGAGGACGAGATGTGGCGCGAGTGGATCTGGGTCCATTATGGTGCCTCGTCTTCACCTTAAACCTTGAACAGGTCCCATGAAGTGGTGTTCTGTACCCCGTGGAGTTGCCCAGCAGCCATGTGATGACGTCGTAGCTGAGGTACAGCACTGCGCTCAATGTATACGCTTTACGACACTCGGCAGCTACATGTTACATTAGCTCGATTCCATGATAGCTGAAGTCTTCTTCGGCCTGAGATCCGGAACTGTCTCGTTCTCTAAGGAAATTACCTTTGCAGGCCAAGGGTCCATATGGTCCTTCTTGCTTTCCGGGGCCTCAAACTGTATAAGGATGGAGCTTTTGGTTCCCTCAGAGGCGACAGGATTTCGACCATGACGCCAGTAGTCACCACTCGGTCTCATTTCCGTGGCGAGGTCAGGATCCTCAGGCTTGGGTAGGAAAGGCTATTGGAGTAGGCCTTCATGCTTCCGATTGAATGGTGGCGGCTGTCAGATCAGGTGAAGGGTTTGGTTGATCCCGCCTCAGAAATTGAGCTTCCGGCCTCCGCCCTGAACAGCCAGCTGTCCTTTTAAGAAGCACGAGTGTACAAAAGTAGTTGTGCATGTCTCGTGCTGGCATTTCTGTTCAAAGCATCGTTCGGAGCAACAGCTAGGAGCTGGGGGAAGTGTTCCGGCAGGCAACTGGCCTACATATGCACGGCCAGTGATTGATCAAGTGTGACTTGCCAACGATTGGGACGTGAGGGTGCCGAAGGATTATGTACTGTACTTTGCTATCTCTCAGCTCTTCTGTCCTTGGCTTTAGACCTTGGCTTATTTGTAAGGGGTACAATCATAAAGACCTGTATATTTGTTGTGGGAATAACCTATGTACCCCAAATGACTTATGTACCCCGTCGGTCTGAGCCTTCGAAATCTTCGTACCTCGATCCTGCTTGAGGTTGTCATGTTGCTGTGCTGGCAGTTGCGTTTGTGTGGTTGCTTTTTTTGTGAATTCGGCTCGGCTGTTGCCAGCTGTTGTTGGTTTGTGGTCATTTGATGGTGTGGTTCGGTGATCACAGCCTCCTTAGGCCACACCGGTCAGCAGCCAGTGTCCGATATACATACATACGTTTACACATACTTACATACATACATACATGCATATACATACATAAAATTTTCCTGCATTACGCGCATACATACAGGTGTACACACATACTCGTATATGCGCACACGCACAGATGCGTATTCATACCTGTGCACTTACCTTTGCACATGCACATGCAGATGCGTTTGCATAGCTGTATACGCGTATATATGTACCGACATACACGTAGACATGACGCAGACATACACAGACGTTGTGTAATGTTTCCCTATTGCAACGGTGGCCCACCTCAGAACCCTGAAACTCACGTGAGATGTGCTAGCAGTTGCGAGAGTTCAACCTTGCATCTGATATCACTTGATGCCTTGTGACGATGGGCCTTGGCCCCGTCCTGATGGATTTGTAGCGCGTAGCCGCATGTTCGAGATAGGAGCTGCATCGCCTAAAGCCCCACCTCCGAACCGACAGTGCAAGGAATGAAAACAGTAGCCTCAACTTGCTCCAATGTTGAATAGCAGTGCAAGCATGGCCCGGTTCAAGGAGCAGTGTCTTTTCCATTTTCTTTCTCGCCTACATAACGCTGGTGGTTTTCGCCGTAATTCGTGCGGGGAGCTCAGCGAACTACTTCCAACATAGGGGGCTCATCAAGGGTTCTAGCTTCCGGAACATGCCACTGCGCCACGTTGCCAAGCCGCAGTTTTTCCAACCGGTTCTTCCCTTGCATGGATGCCTTCAGGTGGTGTCGGAGTTTGGCATGTAGAAGACAAGCTGAAGAAACAGGTCAGTAGTCGTCGCCGTGTAACGAGTTGTAGCAGTCATATCATCATCAGTGGTAGTAGCAGTGGTGGTAGTGGTAGTGGTAGTGGTAGTGGTAGTAGTAGTAGTAGTGGTAGTAGTAGTAGTAGCAGCAGCAGCAGTCGTCGTCGTAGTCGTCGTAGTCGTAGTAGTCACTTAGTAGTCGTCGTGGCCGCCGTCGTCGTCGTGTGCCGGGCGCTCGATGCAGCCTTTTTTGGAGACTCCCTGGAAACTCTGGAACACCGATGAAGGGAAGGGTTCACAGGATGCGATGAGTCATGGTGGTTTTCTCAGGACTTCCGGATCGTGGACGGTTACTAAGTTTGACTGCAATCGGGTTCAACGAAAGAACGGAATGAAGGAGGCTGCCGCGGCAACTTCCCAAACAGCGTCGTGATGATGATTGCCAGGTGATAACTGCAATATTTCTCAAAGACACTTTGGACGCCGCAAGCAACGATGCGGAGCATCTTGTTGTGGTGGCCTGGATGCGATTAGGTTCGAACGTTTGTTTCTTTACCAAGGTTCACTAGATCTACAAGCTTACTGCATACGGGTGTAGGACATTTTCGGAGGAACGAACAGGTCCTGAAGTAGTTGACTGCCGTTGACACCCACACCGACTGCTACAAAGACCCGACCTTTTTTGATAGAGACACTTGCCCTCTGACCTATACAAGTGACCTTGCTGTACACCAGCCGATCCATGCAGTAGACTCAGTAGACCATTACTTAGAACTGACATGGGGCTGTGGATAAAGACATTCTGGCGTCGCTGGCGGGCGCAACGGATCAGGAATAGAGGTCATGGGTCAAAGACTATTCTGGCCGAGTTCTAGGATCCGAGCCCTGCAACAGTTATGCTCTTTTTGTGCTTCTTGATGTAGCAGTAAGTAAGGGTTCGAGGTTGTGGCTGCGTTCCGGCTTTGTTGTAAAGAGCAGGCGACACCCCTAAAGTCTGATAGGCTTCCTCCATGTGCCTCGGCCACCGTAACACTTCAACACTTTCTTCGGATGCTTCTGTACCGAGTTGGTTCGGATAACTGGTAGGTGCCCATTATCCCCACACTTGTCTACATCACGACACTTGTTGGACAGTAGCAGTGGCTAGGGTGACACCCAGCTTTTTTTGGGGCTTGGCTTAGCATGTGAATGAGACCAACGAGTAAGTCCTCCGACAGCGCAAGGCTAGATGGACCCGGCTTGTGAGATTAGCTCAGCAGAGAACGAGGTATTATTGTCAATGTACATAAGGGTGTAATGTGCTTGATTTGATATCCAATGTTCGGAACGCTGAGTGATACGTGCAGACATGCGGACGCTGACCAGGAGCGGTTACAGAAGAAGTCGCAGTATGTCCGGCCCTTATCCAGCTGGACGCCTTTCGTTCCCTCCTCTTTCCGTTCTGGATTCGGGCACCCTTCGGCTGGTGGCGAAGAGGGTGCACAGGGCCTGGGAAGCTGACAGGATGAGTGTTCATCGAGCGCAAGCGTCGGTCCTGGATATGTTGTTTCGCAGCGCTAGCATGTGATGGCCATGTGATGGCTTGTGTGAGCAGAGGAATGTTGTTGGCAGGGCTGTTGAAACAGCATGTCCTCTTTCAGGCGTTGCGGGTTTTGGCGCTGGTGTTTTGTTCGATCATGCCTCTCAGGGTGGCTGTGTGCTTAAGCCAGCACTTCGCCTAGGTGAAGAAACTGGAAAGAGTGTTCCAGGCTATCGATGAGACAGGCAATGGCACCGATGCTGAAACGTGGACCTCGTGTTAGTAGACCGGGGGCTTCGGTCAAAGTGTGGCGTCGGAACGTCTGAAATGACACAAGGGCAGTCTGCTCTTTTCCTTGTGGTGGTTCTGACAAGTTACGGCAGCACGAAAACTCCACGGGTTCTGGCTTGAAGTCTTTCAACTCAGACATGCTGAAGTCTCAATTCTCCTGGCTCGTCGTGAGTCCTGACTTCGAAATCCCGAAGCTTCCAAAAGCCGCTTGCGAACTCAAGGTATGATTTCCCAGTCGCAGCTTTCATCTGTCTTGCAAGACCCGATCGCCACTTGGCTTGCATGCAAGGTCGCTTGCTTATCCGTGTCAGGTTTTCCGGCACTCGTCTTCCCTTCCAAGCCTTGACAGGTCTTTTGATTTCCCGCAATCTCCAAGTCCAATACCACCTCCATCTTCATATCCACTCTCCTCGTCAGCCCCAACAGAATGAGGAAGACCACCGTTGTCATCAACATCAGCATCCTCCACACCACCACCCGGCAATTACAACCAAACGTCAGCAGCGAGCGCAAGAGGAACCACAAAAGCTTGGAGTTCTAGTGTGAGTTTCCCGCACGCAGGGTTCAATCATGCAAGCGCCCATGTGTTGTCAGGTGATACTTGTTTTCCGAACCCTCCAAGTACTGCCAGGTGCGAGCCTATTTCCAGACGCTAGAGTTGGATGTGCACGAAGGCCGGCTGTCTTTGATGCTGGGCGGTTTTCGCAGCTGCGTGTTGCAGGCTGCAAAGTTCAGAGGCTGAAGGCTGTAAGGGCAAACGGACTGGAACCGGGGGCTTGGAAGGCCGGCAGGTTTTTCCCGGAGCCGCCCTGAAGCTGGAACTCGGACCCAGGTGCCGCCCTGTTTCACATCATCGTATCTTGGCCGGAACACAGCAAGGGAGCAGTCTCTATATCCCGCGCGAGAGATCAAGATTTCCAAAGCTTTCTCAAAGCGGGCACATGCCTTTCTATGCAGAATTCGAGTAACAAGCGCTCCGGGCTGCTGGGTTTAAGCTCTGCTAGGGTTTCGACTGTACATGTCATGCCGGCCGCTAGTTACAGGATCTGAAGCCTGGAGCCCTGCGTCTGGAGACCTCATCAGATTCTTCAAGACAGAGCCGTCGATTGTGCAACACATCATGGATGGCCTTGGCAGGGTTCTACCCACATGCATGTGACAAAAAAGTTAGTCTCAGACATGGTTCCGGTTTTCGTCACCACCACGGACCGGGCGACTACGAGGCCAATGTTCACAACCTGCATCCTAAAACGGCTAATGCACCCATAGCAAAATCGTAAGCTCAGTTTTTCTCAGGACAACGGCGATGGTGAGGTTACCCTCGAAGAATTTATAGCGCCTGAGACAGCATACAAATTCGCGAGGCCGTCGGTATCTTGCGGATTATGGTTCTGACTCGGGCTAGACTTCGAGAGTTTAGTGCAAGCCCTCCTGCTCATTCAACCGGCATCCTTGCTTCTACGAAGCCTCTGAACACTAGGCGCCGCTCTTTGTAGTTCCGGGAGATCTAGACCGAAATGCCGGGGTGCGAGTAGAGCCAGGCTCCGTGGCCCAAAAGCTACCCTTGCTCGAGCAATGAATGCTCCCAGGGACGCAAGAGGCAAAAAATACGACATACCCTTCCAAGCTTCAGGCCCGCGGCAAGGAGCAGATTCAGACAGCACAGCAGCTGCATGTCCCGGCAGCCTTCGAAGTCCAGGACCGGCAGAACCGAGCAGAGACAACAAACCCAAGAGCTCCGAAGTCCACTCCTTCGCCCTGATCCCTGCCGTGGGCCGAGGATGGGATCTTACGCTGCAAGGGTGGCCCGGATGTTTTGAGGGATTTAAATTCCGGGCTAAACGCCTGCCGAAGAACGTTGTGACGGAGGCTGTAATTTCATTCTTCGTGTGCAAGCGGTTTTCGACCGCTTCAGGAGGACCACAGTTGGACATCGACAACTCTGCGAGTTTATTTAACCGTGTATCCATGAAACTTTTATTTGTGTAGTCTGAGTGTGTGGAAAGGTTATAGACAATGGTAGATTGCACACGCGACGGCATCTTAGTATGCATAGCTGCACTTGCTGCCGCATTGCATCGTGTCTGATCAACTTTCGGAGAAGGCGAGCGCGGTTGTTTTGTATCCAGAAGCAGCTGACCCAGCTGAGTCGTGTTTAAGCTCTGACGTGCACCGGGCTGTTTTGCGCTGTTCCCGTCGTGAGCTGAGCAGGGATTAGTACCAAGGCTTTCCTGCTTGAAGGCATTCTCCCACATGTAGAGGGGCTGCTCGAATCTGAGAACCCAAAAGGTATGTCGCTGGCAAGTGTCACAAGAAAACGCAACAAGCCCCCGAACTCGGGCCGCTGCTGAGTTTGCCCAGGACCAGCACGTGCAATTGACCAGGTCGCCATGCGCGCAGTTCCTGGGCTGACTGGAATGGGTTGACGTCATGGTTGTCAGTGTGAGAGCATGCATACCTACATACACATATACAATATATATATATATATATATATATATATTTTTTTTTTCTGTATATATATATATGTACACATACCTTAATGCATGTATTTGTAGATGTAAACAGAGACATTTTGCAGACTTGCATACCGCAGCACGACCAAGGATCTAAACAAGCTGCAGCGTGAGCTGGAGAACTTATCACGCAAGCTCGACAAGGCCTGGGTTTAGGTTTAGGGGACTCGGGCTTCGGGACCTGAATCCTGGGCTGTCTGGGTTTCGAAGCTGCTGGAAATCAGGCTTGAGCAGGCAGGGTTGAGGCATCCAGTTGTTGTCACCAGCACCACCTCGCCTCGTGTCTACTTCAGCATTTGGACACGCGGTACAGCTAATGGATCAGGCACAGACTGCATGTTCTTGAGTTGCAAATGGCACCCCCGCGTCCTGAACCCTGAGCCTCTACCACTCTTCCAGCAACAACAGTTGATAACATTGCCGGTCTTGGGCCGTTTTCGTCGTTTATGGCGTAAGCTTTCCTCAAGCATGGGTAAGCCGACAGTCAAGACGGCCGAAGGACGCCCCTGAAGACGACAACCTCCGGGCGCAGTTTCGGAAAGCATCGGCCCTCCAGTCCCATGTCTATTGTTGGAAGGTTTCGTGGTATTCGCCGAAAGGGTTGTAGTCCAACTTTTCTATCAGGCAGATCGTGTCAATCACGGAAACTCCAGGGTACCGCCCAGGATTGACGATGCGACGATGCGAAATCCCATGGACACCAGACAGGGATCAAAGAAAAGGTCGAATCACGACAGTAACATGACGCAAAGTCGATCTATGATAAGAGCCCCGGGACAGAGGACCACACGACGGAACATCGAGGTTCATGCATCCCAGCAGCGAACGCAATTGGGCAAGATTCCGGGTCGCGATTGCTGGGGAGACGTAAAGGCCAGAAGTTTCGGTGCCAGGGCATCCCAAGCGCCGCAGAACATTCCAGGGCCGTGGACCTGATCATAGTGTCGCAGTCCTCTTCGTTCGCATGACTCATGCCCTTATTCATCGTTTTTCCTTTCTTGCACAAGCTTCACCGTGTCGGCAGTTTCTTGGATCGAGGCCGTGTGAACGCCTGCAGTGTCAGAGTCAGCCGGGAGATCTTGCATGCAGTGTTTGTAGCTTCAAACTCAAACGAACAAGTCTCCGAACCTATGGAGCCCAGGCTGCACAACCTTGCCGTTTTTTCTCGTGACCCGGCGCTGTTGGGTGGCAGCGGTTGCTGGCTGCGAGTTTGGCGATTGAAGTTGGTGCAAAAACAGAAGGTTCTATTAGCAGATGTCCTGGTTTTCGTCACACAGCCTCATCTAGTTTCAGAAGCCGCGCTTAGGGCACGGCCTGAAGATGTGTTTTTAGTTGGAGGTGACCGAGCCCAGAAGTGTGTTCTAGAAAGATGTCATTGGGACCAACAGAGCTGAGCTGGGGTGGAAACAGGGGAGTTGTCGGGCATCGAGATCAGAGCAGGGGAATTCAGGATCTGTGGGAATTGTCGGTGTCCGGCCTCGAGGCCGGGACACAACTGAACTCTTGCTTCAGATTAGCTGGGAACTAGGCCAAGAAGTACCCCTAAATCCGAAACCGTTCACCGAAAGAGAGCCGAAAGAGAGCCGAAAGAGAGCCCGGAGTTCAGGTCAAGAGGTTGGCTCTTTCTCTTTGCGAAGCAAGAACAGCCCCTGAGGTGCGACCCTGGAGGTTTAATGGGGCTTGACTGTGCGACGGCTAGGCTCCAGGGTTTCTCAGGTTTCCACCGGAAATTTTGGGCGTGGTCCGTCGGATTCTATGTTTAATTGTCGCTTGAATTTCGAGCAGCCGTTTCGAGTGCACTTTTTTCAACCGGTTTAGGGCGCAGGATTTTAGCTGCTCGACGTGTCATGTGTTGGTGTGACTCTGCTTCGCAAACATGCCGGGGAGGCAGCATTCATGTTGCATCTCCGGTCTTGTGGTGTTGTGAGGCTGTGATGTTGGATCTTTGGTGGTGGTGGCAGGTCGTCACTTCGAAGATGCCTAAGGGCCTGACTTGCAGCTCTTTTTTGTCCGTGGCTCAAGAGCCCCTACACCCATGCCAAGCCCTCAGCATGCCTCGGCTTGTCCAGGTTGAAGTCTTGAGTGGAGCTCTGCGCCCTGGTACCGTGCGCATTCGCGGAGAAGCCCGATCCTCTGCACCGCAAGCCATTGAGCTCTTCTTGTCTTTGTTTGTTTGTCTAAATGCTTCCCGGTCTAAGCAGCTCATACCCACTCGTAGGACTACAATGACCACAAGTTGCGCTATTGCCGTTTAGGTTTGTGACTGAGGTTCGTGGATTCGGTTTCGCCAAAGTCTTGCAGCAGCAGAAGCAGCATTCTGATTGTAATTACTGTTGCTATTGTTGTTGTTTTATTGCCAGTACCATAATCCTTAACATTTCTTGTCATTCCAATATTTGTATTGGTAGCATGTTTCGTTATTATCATTATTATTACTACTATTATCATCCTTACTACTACTGCTGCTACAACAACAACAACTACTATTACTACTACTACTACTACTACTACTACTACTACTACTACTACTATAGAAAGCGTTTTTATTACTGTGATTTCTTCTTCTTATTTCCTATTGTTATACTTTTTATCACTATCATCGTTGTCTTTCTTGTTCTTTTCTTATTCATCATTATTATCATTATCTGGTTATTGGACTTATTTGTTGTATTTTCGTTAGTATTCTGACTATTATTGCTATTTTTCTTTATCTTTTGTTCTTTATACGCATTCCTATTCTGATTGCAATTGTTAGTTACGATTACTATAACTATTACTGTTACTGTTGCTGTTACTACCCCTATACTATTGCGATTGCTAGTGCTGTTGCTATTGCTATTACTATTATTTTTTGTGTATTGTGTTTTTGTCTGTATTTTGTGCTTCTTATTTTCTTATAGCACTGTCATTGTTGTTGTTGTTGTTGTTGTTGTTGCAACTGCAACTGTTACTGTCCGCATTGTTAGTAACAGTATTAAGTTTCGTTTTCGTGTTGTTATGACTCATATTAACGCTGAAGCAGTATCAGCATCAGTCTTAGTCAGTCTTCGTATCAGTGTTATTATTCTTAGTAAAGTATTTTATAGAGACGTGGCAGTGGCAGCAGCAGCAGCAGCAGCAGCAGCAACAGGAGAAGGAGGAGGAGGAGGAGTTTAGTATGACGTCGGCTCCGTCGTCTACGTGATGTCGTCGGTCTTAAGTCGTTCTTGTGTCTGTTGCTGTCAATCTTTCCGCTCATCCCGGCAGTAAGTTAGTGTTAGTGTAAGTAGTCTTGCCGCACGGACTGGTCCGCTGTGGGCACCTGCCTCGGTCGATCGGCTCGTGATTTTTATTCAGGGTCTATGTTCGGAATTTCTCATCATGAGGCACGACATATCATTACCATGTCCGGGCTGTGTCAGACCTCAAATGCATTGCCAGGTCCTGTCAGTGTTCTTCATTACATGAAAAGTCAGAACCTACTTGCCTTTTCAGTGGAGTGCAAGAGCCGACGACCGGCTGGCGCCCCGGCCTTTTAAGCAGGCCCTCTTGGCACCGGGCTTGGTTTCAGTGCTCCATGTGAAGCATTGGCACGAGTGCGGCAAGCCGAGCCCATTAGGGGGTTAGTGCACGTTTGCTTTCGCTCCAGGCTTTGATGCAGTACGCACTTTAGGCAGGCGGCCGGAGCAACAAACAATCTGCCGGCAACGAGAGGGCCTTGTCGCTAGCTTCAAGATAGGAGCATTCCGCTTTCCGACCTGAATCATCTGAGCCTTTGGACCCGGAGCCTGCACCTGCATCCTTGGACTCAGAATACTTTAAGCGACCCTGTCCAAGACCGGTGCGACAAGCTTCGATGGGGCACGATCAGGGATGATGTAAGTGCCACACAGGGGAGTTGAGACCTGCTTATGCCTGGCTTGACCCATGGCCAAGCCTTCGCGAAGGGAGCTAAGCTTGAGGGTAACGGTTTGGGTTCTTCTCAACATTGAATGTTCGGGTCCGTGGCAGTAGGTCCCAGACGATTAGGCACTACTTCGGCCATGCACCAAAACGAGGAGACACATCTGGCCAGAACGGCATTAAATCCAGAAGTCTAGGCAATAAGTCCGAGATGAAAGGTCCAGAGGCAAGATCAGCCACCTGAGCTGTCAACTTGCACCCGAGGGTCCGCGCGGCAGTTCTGAACATTTTTTGAGTGTCCTTGTCATCAACTTTTCCACTCTTACTAGTACGCTACTACATGTTCCTAGGGAAAGGGTTGCATGAATGCTCCGTGACAGAGCCTCTGAGTGTGGATTGATGTTGTGGTCTTTACAGCGGTGGTCTCAAGGCGCCCCCCAAGGAGCCACACACATACATGCAAAACACACAACGTCGACCCGGACGCTGATCCAAAGTCCTGAAGGATCAACCGCAGGCTTTCATGGAAAACCTAGCGATGGCAAAATTTTGTGCCAGCACGGCTCGATGCATCAAGGTACTTCGGGCTAGTGGCTTTCTCTGCACAAGGCTGGGGTTAAGGCCGTCAAGGATGTCAGGCTCAAGATTGCAATAAGGGCTTCGAGGGAGTTGAGTTGGGTGCGTATAAAAGATGCCTGGGGCAGGCTTTGGGGCTTACAACAATCAGTATTCGGATGAGAGGCTTAGCCTGCGGACACTCAGGGGGCCTCTCTGCTACTGATGTTTCAGAAGCGGAGCTGCGATGCGGTCCTGTGCTCGTCTTGAGTCGTTTAGCCTGGAAACATGTTTGCCTCGCCATCCTCGCAACCACGAGTATGCTGCACCCCAGTGCGTTAAGGGGACTCCTCATCGCACGATTGCAGCAGGGAGATCTCCCAGAGGCACGGTGGAGACAGCCGATACACGACAGCTTCTAGAGCCTTTCTCCCTGCTAATACTCTCACGACAGACTGAGTTCTGAAAATGGCCCTCAACAAAGTTGAAAAAGCCGTCAAAAGTTGCGAGCCCGGCATCGAAGTCCCCGTAGAGGGTGGTGAAACCTCTTCACCAGGCAGGCAGCCATCACACCACACGAGCACGGGGACCAGAAAGCGCTTTCAGAATTCCGTATCTAAGCATCGGGACAGGCTGATGCCCTGAACCCCGAGGCTCCTACAGGGTAGCCGGGCACTTTGCGAGTGTCGACCTCAATCTGATTGCATCTACGCCAGGTCACAAAGGGGAGGGGAAGAAAGCATTGCAGTGCAATAAATCACGAGCGAAGCCTTCGGCGGGGACTTGGATCCGGGCTACCCCCGTCTTTCGTGGATGCAGGGGGGTTTTCCGCGTTGGGGTCTCTCAGGTCAGGGTGACAGATTCGAGTTCCGCGGGTTTGGTCCAGCTTCAAAGGCTTCGTCTTGAGGCGAGGAGGTTGGGAGTTGTGCTTTGGGGGTTTAGGAGCTGGATATCGGTCTAGAGTCGAGGGATCGACGTCAGAGCAGTGCGCTGGGCACTACCCTAGGAGCATTTAGGGCGAAGAGGGTTTAGCATTTCAGGAGTGATTAGGTACGGAGTTTGAAAACCCTCACAGGTCCATGTCGCGCAGGATGAAATTTCCACGTGTAGCACTGCACCGGAGAAAAAGGGAGAAGACGCCACTGCTACCAGGACTTGTCAAACCCAGCATGAGCCGGAGCTTAAACTGTTACCTACTGCCAGTTGCTCGTTCTTCGCCTCGAGCTTGTTCTACGGTACCTTGGACTTTTATTATGGCTCCTCGCTTAGAGACCTGCGTGCAGCTCGAGCTGATGCTGGCTTTGCGATCGAATTGCCTGATTCCGCAGGCATACCCTTTCAGCTCTTTCGGGTTGAGGTTCACAGCAAGGTTCGCTCGCATACTGCCAGAATGTTGTCCATAAGGCTTGATCTGATTGCATGATCGCCCTTTTGATCGGGAAGAGTGCAAGCGAAGACAGACATGTAAGGACTTAGTATTATCAGTTTGGCTTTCAGCCGTGGCTTGAGTTTTAGGTTTATGGCTTTGGGCCCGGCCGTCGGGAAGCCATGGGACAGTACCAGCCGAAGTGCTGCGGTCCAGAGGAAGATGTCCTCGGAGGAGCGCTTAAGCCCTCAGCATGTCGGGACTTGAGGCTGGAGGAGTACCGGGTCGGGATCAGGCTGCCAGGAGGCGTCATGGGCTTAAGAGACTCGGAGAGCTAGGCAAAGGCCTGGATCGATGTTTCGTGCTTGATCACGTTTTGAGTCGTACATAACCCCGCGATCCCGACGGAGAGAGTGCAGATGCTGGCAGCAGGAGCGGATGAGGATCGTGGCGGTGATGTTATCGCAATTGCAGAGTCTCTCTCTGCCCTGCTTCTCGACGGCATGGGTCAGCGAGTCAGTCATGCGGAGTTGGGGCCTGTCTGGGTCTCCGTGTGCAGTCCGTACAGAACAAAGCTTGGAAAGAGTTGTTCTAACAGTCAGTGTAGAGCTTTTCGGGTGCGAATCCGATTTCGTTTGAGTTTTCGCGCTTCTCGGTCACATTTCCCTGTGTCTGTCTCTCTGTCTGTCTGTCTGTCTGTCTGTCTGCCTGCCTGGCTGTCTGTCTGTCTGTCTGTCTGTCTGTCTGTCTGTCTGTCTGTCTGTCTGCACGTGTTGCCTTCAAGCCGTGGTCTGCGTACTCGCCGAAGTGTTTCAGCTCCGCTACTAGTATGAGTGTAAACTCCGAAATGCCCTGAACTGAACTTGAACCTTTGCGGCGACAGCTCCGGTTTGCCGTGCATGAGATCAACTCTCGAGGCTCACACCCGTACATCCTGGCCCGAACCAAAAATTCCCTACAACCGGTGAACCTTGAACCCCAACCACTGCAAGTATGAGCCCCAAAGTGGGTTCCGGTTGCTGGATGCGGCTGCTTGTGCCCGCTAGCGGGCGCATGCGGGATCAGACGCCGTGACAGAATGCCTACGAGACTGGAGGTCTGTGGTTTGGCTTTGACGGCGTGAGGGTTCTGAGGTTTTGGGAGTCCAGGCCAGGTTCGGACCAAGCCTCGTAAACGGTTGACCCGACGAAGCTCAGTGAGAGGAATCCATAAAGTTTGTTGGCTTCAGAAAAACCCTCTACCCTAACCCACCGCTCCGTGAACACGGCCCTGAAGCCCTGAAGGGTGTTCCGGCATGAATGAGCTGCTCTCTGCCTCGGTCTCCCGGGATGGACGCTTCTGGAGCATGCAGGGGATATTGGAAATGGGATCTTGGGTCGCGGAGTTAGGAAGTTGGGGGATTGAGTTTTGTTGTTTGACGGTAGCAGGTTTTGCGCTGAATGTTGACGTTTTCCTTGGGAGTTCTTGCCCGAAATGCCTGCCAACTATTGACCTCCCCGCTGTCGGGAATCTACATGGTCCCCAAGGCAGAAACACGCAGATGCAGAGAAGGGAAAAGACAGCACTATAGCTTACTAGAGCTGTAACAGCAATACTCTACTGGCGATACCAGTAAGTGTGTGTGTGTGTGCGGATGACGCAAGCCTACATATACGTACGTACGTGCTTACATATCCAATTTCGAATCCGGACAGAAGACGCGCCACATGTTTGAAAAGGTGTATATGTGCTTTGTGCACCACCGACGTGTAGTTGAGTCAGACGGAAGCGTTCAATCCCCTGTTTCGTCCGGAGAGCCTTTAGAGTTAGAGCCTCAAGCTGGAAAGCCCAGCCCAGAAGATAAAAATAGGTATTAAGCGGGCGCTGACCTCTTGGGGTGATGGCCTTCTTCGTGCGCGGAGTGCCGAGGGCAAGAAGGCCATTCTGAAGTGCTTTGTAAGCGGCGGGCTTTTGCTGGTTGAAAGCTTGTCTTTGTCATTTGTTGGGGTAGCAGCCGAAGGTGTAGGTTGACGCGCCCTAGCGGTGATGGATACGGCGACTAGATGTAGTGTTCTCGCTTCGGCTGGGGTGAGGGAGGTTCTCCATGCGCGGTTGTTTATTGAATGAACGTGGAAGGCATCCTCTCAGCCTAGTACACAGATGTCGCTGGTAGCGTCAACATATGTGTGGATGTAGTGATATGAGCCGGTGGTGGCAAGAGGTGTGTGTATTGGGTGTTTATCTTTGCAAATGCACTCGTTGTGGTGTGTGGCAATGTTAGTTTTTAGATCAATGTTTGAGGCTCTTGACTCAGCGAGCGTAGTTTACGGACTTGTGCTTGTTAATCTACTACAAGTGACTCAGAGAGTGGAAATCTACCGAGTTTGTCGAGTAACCCAACCTTGTGCAACCTCAACTCAACCCGACCTCGACCTAATGGGAACTTGATCGCACTTACCGGCGCTCGAAGTATCGGGTGCTACAGTCAGAACGATCAGTGACCTCTTGACCGATGTTCATCAAAATCAGAGCGAGTCATAGCCTCTGAAACTTCAGGATAAACGTTGCCCAACGATAGCTCCCTTCCACACCATAAGCTGGCAAAGTCCAAGCGTGGCAGCTACATGCCACCTCGGAGTTTCATCCCCAGAGCAACATGTCATGACGACCATAGATTTTGTGATCACTGCTATTTTTTTTCAACGCTGTTACGTTTTGTCGCTGCTTTGGTTATATGACGTTATAGTTCGCGCTGTTTTTCCGGCTTACGAGCGGACCAGTACTTTGCCGCTGTTGCTGATGATGATGGCGTTGATGATGCTGATGATGACGATGCTGATGGTCGTCTTGGTCCTACTGCTGTTCGAATCGTTAACTACTTTTGCAGTACGTCTCATTACAGTACAGCATCTCTTCGTTACAAGTACCCTTATCAGTGCTGTTTCCATTCAGCATTATCAGTACCATTATCACAATCACCATCGTTCGTCGTTGTTCTTTTCGTTATTGTTGTGGCTATTGAAAGTTTCGTGCCATGATTGTGTGTCACACTGTCGGCCTGCAGGCCCTGCAGGAACTGGCGCAGAGGCCTTCAAGAGAAGACGGGTTTCAAAATGTATCAGGTGGAGCGAGATAGTGTGAGCAATTGTCGTAGAGAGGTGCTGTTCTTTTTTGGTTGGCCAGTCGGAGCCCGTGATTCAAGACTCTTCTTCTCGGGTCTCGGTTTGACACTGTGTACTATGGTTGCTGAGACGACTAGCGATGCAGTTCTGCTTTCATGCTATATGACGGAACCGATCGTCGTTGGGTGTCCACGTTTTCGAATCCTTTGTCCGGGAGAGAGGAGGGCAGAGGGAGAGAGAGAGAGAGAGCGAGCGACTTCGTAGCCATTTTGGCTCAAGAGCACGGGCACGCTTCAAAAAGCATGTCTGAACCACAGCCACTTTGGGGGGACGCGGGTTGGGGGACGAGGTTTGGGTAGCTGGACCGATTCCACAGCAAAGCTATGCGGTCCTGTGGGGCAGCCCCAGGCTGTAAAACGCCACGGGGTTAATTGAAGCTCGGTCTTGTAAACCGACCGTTGAAGCTTGGAAGCTCGGGCAACAGGGGGCTTTCCGGGGACTGGTGCCAACGGGAAGCATCCCCTCTGGGCCCTGCAGAAAGAAACACACTTCAAAGGCCTGAGGGTCGCGAGCCGACCCCCTACGCCCACCAGAAAGAAAGAACGAAAGAATGAAAGAACGCAATAAATAACGAAAGAAAGAAAGAACGAAATGAATAACGAAAGAAACATATGAACGACGAAATAAAGAAATAAAGAAATAAAGAAAGAACGAAAGAAAGAAAGAACCGTCTAAAGTAAAGAAAGAAAGAAAGACAGAAAAATACATACAGAAATTAATAAAGACAGAAAAAAGAAATACAGAAAGACAGCGAGAGAGAGCGCGAAAGAAAAGGAGAGAGAGAGAGAGAGATGCCCGAGCTTTTTACTTCAAGCAAGCAAGCAAGCAAACTACCTCAAGCAAGCAAGCAAGAGATGAATAGATAGATAGATAGATAGATAGGTACATAGATATATAGGTAGATGCGTAGACAGAGAGCCAGAGAGACAACGAGAAAGGGAGGAAACCAGACCGTCGCATGTAGGATTCCGGGACTCCGACTCTATACATGTTGACAGGAGGCCGGGGGCTTTCTGCCATGTGCTCGACCTGGTGCGGGCTGGCGAGGCCAGCTGTGCTGTTAGGTCTGGCATGCAGAGTTTTGGCATATGTCGCTGCAGTGGTTGGGCATACGCATGCCTAAGGCCCATAGGCAGATTAGGAGCATGACAAACAACCTTGGTGCGTGCCTGCGCATGTGTGGTGTGTGTGTTTTTCCTTGTTCTTGCGTTCAGGAATGGGACCGAGTCGTGAAGTGCGGCACATTGGGCTCGTGAGTTTGTGTTGCAAGTGTGCCAACAGTCAACCCTTCCCAACGGGCTGTAGCTTTGGGAGAGTTCCTCATTGACTCAGGGCATGTGTTCTTCGAGGAATTCTGATGAACCGTGCGAGGCTTTGGGTCTTGAGGTTCTACTGTTGTGGGGAGGCGTGCTGTGGGAAGAAAATGCAGCGTGCATGAACTGATTTTGCGGCAGTGCAGCAGAACGGTGTGTACCCCGTGGATGTGTCGCCTGGGAAACTTTGTGCGACCACTGCACCTTTACTTTCGAAGCTAGGGCAGCTAGGACTCTATGGTGGGTACGCTCGGGGTGCTTAGCGGGGGCCTGTATGTTGTCAAGCCCGTCAGGCCCCGAAGACATTGCCGCTAAGGAAGAAACATGTGGCTTGGCAGAGTGCTATGTAGACTTTGGGCAGGCCCAGCTGCAGTGCTAGAATCTCGCCCCGCATTTGGAACAGCATCCCTAGCAGTGACAAGTTGCATTGTTCGCTTCATGGCTCTTCATGCCAGGGACAGATTGATGCAAGGCTTTCTGTAGGACCCGTGTTGCTGGCTTACAGGACTCCATGAGTTCATCACCCGTTTGCACGAATCAGCACATGCAGGACTGAACCTGGAACGCTTACACCCTGCCTGCATGCATCAGTTAGGGCTCGAAGTGGCCCATCACTGATCACCTCCTCAAATCGCCGACCATTAGCCCTAGGCCCTAAGCCCTAGAAACGCAACCCCTAAATCCCGAAATCCTAGCGGAGCCTTCTGAAACTTTCTCAAGCTGGAAGGCACCGATTACTCTGTGCAAGCCATAGGTCCACACAGCGATCCTTGCCTTCGGGAAGGAGCAGCTCTGGCAGTGCTCAGCTTAGCTTCGCCCAGGTTGAAGTCTGTAAGTTATGTCTTCAATGTCTCGGGTTGCAGCTTGGGGGCGTGTGATGCACTTTAAGCCCGGTGTTGATAACTTGTATCATGTGATCAGCGAGTGAGTTGTTCATAGAAGCTCCAAGCTGCGAGGACCTTCGGTCTGTAGACTCTGTAGACTTGGAAGTGGGCAATCAAGCCCAGGCCTTCGACCCTGTCCACTTCCCATTTTGCACCACGCACTGCAACTCTTACAAGCATAACTCTTGTGACACGAAGCTCCAGGCAAGCCCTGCGCCTCTTCTCAGCGATGCCCGAGGCAAAGCTGAGGCCGAAGTCCTTCTGAAAAAGCCTGAATTGGAAGCGTCGGCACAAATCGCGGGACCTCACCTGAGCAGTCCTTAGACACACCCTTGAGATCGCTCGACAGGCCCGGCGTCATCAGTGTCCCGGCCGCTCACGCACTTTCTCTTTTGGTGGGTTGATCGGATCCTAGCTCTGAAAGGCCTGACGTGGCCGAGTGTTCGTGACTTGAGTAGAGAGCTTCAGAATATTCAGTTGTTGCTCAGTGAACTGCATCTGTCTGTGTCTGTCTGCTCTGCCTGCCTGGCTGCCCGTCCGTCCTTTTGTCCCTCTGTTTCTCTGACTCTCTCTCTCTCTCTTTGCCTCTGTCTCTGTCTCTCACGACATCAGGTGGTTGTTCAGTTCTGAGCCTCGGGCAGGCAGGCTGGTTAGGTTTTGGTAGGGGCCGACTACGTCTTGAGAACGCCCCCTTGAACATTCCCGAAGCCGCCTGAAGACTCAAAGCGAACCTAAGGCTTCAACGCCACCATCAGCGCTTTGGAGAAGGCCGGTCGTTGGGAGGAGGCGTTTCCCGGAGGAACTATTACCCTGCTTTCGTACGGCCCATCGTTTTTTTATTTTTGGCATCCGTGGGAGCAAGAGACCGAGGTGCCATGTTTTTGGACCAACGGGGCCATGTGAGTCCGAGCTTACCCCGCTCCGAGGCTGTCGATTTTTGATGCCATGCCGGATGAGACCTGTGCTCCCGACGTCATCAGCTTCAACTCGTGCATCAGCTCGTGCCAGAAGGCCAGAACGACCCGTGAGGTTCAGTCTTCCGCCGCTCAGACTGCAGGTTTAGGCACCGTTTGACCCAGTGAGTTTTGACAGAGCACTTGGTGGTTTCGAAGCCGCTACGCTTGACAGATCGTGGATGTTCGTGCCACTTATTTCAGTTGTGCTCGTGGATCTTGACGTGCCTAAAGAGTGTGTACAGGTAGACCAGGTAGATGCAACAACACCGCCACATCAGATGCGACACTCTTCCCTGATGGTCCGTGTTCATCTGAAACTCCACCACGATACCACGCCCTCCGTCTGTTGTCTGGTCTTCTGACTTCGTATGATGCACAACGAGAGCCGCCGCACCGCAACAGAAGAGCAGAAAGGCTGAGCCTTAGACAGAGCCCCTCTTCGCAGTCTGCGAAGAGCGCGGTTTGGGCACCTCGGCTTTGGGCCCCCGGGCCAGGCCTCGCAGTGGCCTTCGGCGATACAGCTGCTGTCGCCTGGAAGCAGAGCTCCGTGCAGAAGGGAGGGGCCGTAGCTTGAGAGCTTTAGTTAGTAGCGGTTGCTTTCATTTTATTTATGTCGCTTCATCATATTGACGCAGCTCGTTGAGGTGGCTTTGGTTATGGGGGAATTTCGTGGGCATGATTCACCCGGCCATGACACAAGTCTTTGAAAATGGCAGCCATAGAGAACTCCGAGAATCCTCGCAACAAGGTTCAGCATGGTTCACGCTGCCATAGCCGCGAACTCAATCAGCAGCTTTACATTTGTTAGAGGGGCTTGGGATGGAGATTTCAATCAGGTTTCAGGCACACGAGATTGTGAATAAGCCGTATAGGCGAGTTCAGGAAATCGTGACTCAGGCTACAATGCCACGATCGGGGCCTGCCAGCGACTTGGTAAGCTTAATTAGGGTTTCGGGCTTAGGGTTTAGGTTTGCTTTCCCGGTGGAGTCGCTGCAGACCGGATGCAAAAAGGGTTTAGGTTTATATTGCTCACTGGATCATGTTGAGACTCAGACTGGGGCAACTAGTCGGAAGCGACTCCCAAGAGAAGGATCTCAGCTCCCAGGTGTGCGGTCCGAAGGTCAAAATCTGAAGTTAGATAGAAACCCCTGCGAATCCTACATGCTTCTGGTGGTGAAGCAGAGCCGGATCTCGTACTAAGCTAGGCAATACCTGGAAGCTGCAGGCGCGCAGGCCACTGGCAGCAGGCTTTGCAGCTTCTGCGGTCGATGCCCACAGCCGCGGTGGCACCGAGCGTCATCAGCCCCCGGGCATCGGAACTTCAGGTTATGCTTGGGGCAAGGTGCTGGCTAGTCCTGGCAATACCAGCAGTTGCAGTGCTACTAGCACTGCAAGCATCACCCAAAGCAGCAGAACCAACCACCACCAAAAAAGCAACAAGGATAACATTCAGAAGCAACGCTTGCAGCGTCAACAGCTTTACCAAGAGCAAAAGCAGCGTCAGTAACAAGAAACACGACGAAGGCGCCAGCGGCAGCGGCAGCACCAGCAGCAGCCGCCGCGGCGGCGGCGGCATTAGCGGCAGTAGCGGCGGCAGCAACAGCAGCAGCAGCGGCGGCGGCGGCGGCGGCGGCAGCAGCACACGCAGCACATGCAGCACATGCTGCTAACGCCGCGTAATGCTGCTGACGTCTTGCTACCGCGACTGCTGCTGCCTATGCTTCTACTGCTGCCACTGCTGCTATTCCTGCTACCGCCGCTGGTGGCATTAATCCGAGGGTCGCAATAATAGGGGGGGGGGGGCCCCCCCGCTCCCCGATGGGTCCAGGGATTAGGCGGGTCACATTAATGGAAAGTGGGGGTCGCAATAATAGAATGATTGGGTAAGGGGTAGCTCAGGAGGCAATGAAAACTTGTCTCCTTGAATAAGCAAGCAGATAAGGAAATAAGGAATGCACTCTTCTGGACTGCTTAAGATTTCTGGAAATGCAAAGGTTTGGAATCGAACTGCAAGGGACAGTCCTTTTCATGAAGCAGCAAAGACACATGGACAGCATTGCTTCTAAAGGATTCGGCCCGGTTTTTTTTTACTA
>CAJNDV010005224.1:149751-160843 GCA_905221635.1 Symbiodinium sp. CCMP2456 | reverse complement strand
ACATACATGCATGCATTGCTGCATACATACATGCATGCGTACATGCACGCAAACATACATACATGGTCGCAATCCCCGCGTGATCCACCCCGCCTTTCAGCCAATTGATTTTAAGCTGCATTTTGTGTTCAGGTGCTTTCTATTCGCTCAGGAAACTGAACTGTCGGTATGTGCGGCTTCGGCACTTCACATTTCCTTGCCTCTACTTCTTGTACATGTGGCACGTGCAAACCTCCCGAAACCCAAACCAGAGTCTGGCAGTCCCCGGAGATGCCAGGACTGCCTACTTACCCACTTACCTACTTACCTACTTACGCCTTCCTGCCCACCTACCTACCTGCCTTCCTGCCTGCCTGCCTGCTCTCGCTCTCGTTCTCGCTCTCTCTCTCTCTCTCCCTGCCTTCCTTTCTCCCTCCCTCCATTTCACTCCCATTCCCTCCCTCTCTCTCTCTCTCGCCTGGCGGGGGCGTTGAAGCTGAAGCTTGTCTCCTAGCTTTTTCTCGCTCAGCTAGCGGTTGCAGATGCGCACATCCTTGGATAACATGCTGGCGCTGTGCTCATGCACGTCCTACAGATTCGCCATTTTTGCCCAAGCGCATGGGCCAAAGCAGTTGGGCGGATCAAAACGGACTCGCATCTTTTTTCGTGCTTTCAGAGGTACTTGTAGTGTACTTGTACCTACTTGCATAGCACCACGCTTCAGCACCACAAGCGCTGACAAGTAAAGTTTATGTCGTGTTGACTTGGGCATTTTAACTGTTGTGCGAGAGCTTCGTGAGTTGCAGTGCCGAGTCGTCCGCGCAAGGCATGGCACATAGATCACCGTCACATGCATGGATGCATGTGGGCTTGAACAGGAGCATGTTTGCAGTGGGCGATCGCGTGAGCTTTAAGCACGGGGTCAGCCCAGCCAAGCAGGACCGCCGCATAATGCCTCAAAAGTTGTACGGGATGCAGATGTATGTAGAGGTCAGGGTTTGCTGCAGTGTTTCATTTGCTTTTTTTTTCTCTGTTTCCGCTTCGAAGCCTGCTGGAAGAGGAGACTTGTGTCGGCACTGTCCGCTTCGTGGGCAAGACGGAGTTTGCACCAGAAGCAGCTTGGATGCCCAAAGCTGCGATTTATGCTCTTGAAAACCCTTAAGGCCTTTGGGTATACATGCCGATGTGCATGCCCCAGCTTGTGTCAGCACACCTGGCAGCAGCTAGGAGTGGCTTGGTGTGGTGCTCGAAGAGAAGGCCAGAAGCGTAATTGCCTCTCTTTCGCTTCGTCTCGTCCCGTCGATCGTGATGGCTGGGTAGCCGTGCTACACCTGCGTCCGTGGCTTTGCGTGTGCAGGTTGGCAAGAACGATGGAAGTGTGAAGGGGAAGTCTTACTTCCAATGCGAGCCCGGGTGCCCACCCTCCATGCGGTGTGCCGATGCACCTTCCGGTCTTTTGCTGCGCTAGGTCTTTTGCTGAACTGTTGCCTTGGAGTTCTGCTAGGCTACCGTGTGTTAAATTGCTCGTGGCAGGTATGGGATCTTCATAAAGCCGCATACTGCGCAGAAGGCCAAGCGGTTCTTCTACTCGCAGCGTGTAGTGCTGTAGGCTTTTACCATCATGTTTGTTGCCTATGTTGTGTTTTTCGCGTTGCCCCCATCTTACAAAAGGGTACTTGCGGCGTGAATGCTCCGGCTTTTCCGAAGATCCGAGCAGGCCCCGTATGCTCCGCTGACCCCCGCAGTGGGAGTCCAGCTTTGAAGAGCCCGCGTGTGCAGTGTCGACAACTGTAATTCTGTAGCAAAGCCTGGTAACTCCACCATGTCCCTCAGGCCTCTGCTCGAAAGCCAGTTGTGGCTCTCAGCCCGAAGCCGCACATGCTCCCCAAAGCATGTATCCACGACCCGACACAACCCAAGCTGGTCAAAGTTAAACATTGGGACCTGCAGAGCCTTGGCCCCTCTGAGCTGCAAGCCACTTGCTTTGCCAGGTCTCCCCGGCGCCTTCCGAAACACCGGGTGCAGAGGTGGCTTCTAACAAATCCTGTGCTGCATGTAACGCTTGTCGCGTGTTGGAGTTCAAGCGCATGCTCCGGGGTCTCGCTCGCAGTCTTGGTGAAGCAATTCCGCAAACTTCTCCGAACCTTACGGGGCCCGACACGCTACCCCAACTCCTAGCATGCCTGTCGATCTTCAGTCTCGGGGACGGCACCTCATCGTCATGTCTCGCAGTTGGTATGGTTGCTTGTTTGTGCGAGCGCGAGTATCAGCAAAAATCCTAGCCGTCGCATTGTGAGGTGCCTTCACCTTCTGCTGCAGCACCGGTTCCAGAGGCTCTTTCCTGAGAACGGCTTACAAAGCATCGGGCTGGTCTTAAATGGTCTAAATTCAGGATCTATGATTCTAGGTTTGACTGTGGGCCTTTCCAAACCGGGGGCTTGTGGTTCAGCGTTTTGAATCGGCTGAGGTTCAAGAGGGTTTAGAGAGCAGGGTTTCCTGTACTCTTTTTCGAGGCGTGAAATGAAACCGCAGATCCTAGCGGAACATTCCGAATCCTTTTAAGCTTCATTGCCTTGGGTTCTATTGAACTCTTGCGAAACCATAGAAAACGTCTTACGGACGCTCCACAGATTCTGCTTCCGATCAAACCCATAGTCTCTCTTTGGGGTTGTTTTAGCATTCAGAAGAGTGGTCTTTACTAGCGAATCGAACTTAAGACCGGTCCCTCGTTTGATGCGAAGGCTCAAGAAGAGGAGAAGGCCGGCGGTGGGAGCTGCTGTCGAGAGGAAGCTAGGCGGTGAGGGTTTAGGGTTTAGGGTTTCCAGACTCTGGAAACGGCCGTTCTTGTGTTGGCATGTAGTGTAACTGGTACTCATCCGCTCAGACCTCACACCTTGGTACTGACCTTCACTTTGGGAGACGGACCGGCACCCTTGATGGTTGATGAGGTCTTAAACTTCGTACCGCCAATGACGGGGTTGAAGCAGTCAGCCGGTTCTGGAACGCCAACTTCGTCGCAACGCCAGCATCCTGCAGCCGCGCCCAGGGGCTGCGACCCTTGCTCGGCGTTCTGGTCCCGGGTGTTGCGTGGAACCGCAGAGTCTGAAAGAGACAAGAAATACAGATCGGTGCCGAGACAGTTGGAAGGCAGAACTTAGACTTAGACAAACTTACGACGGACAAGTTTTCCACAATTGAACGTGAAGTTGCCGGCCATCCACTTTTGAACTCGCGGGCGCTTGTGGAGATCACGGAAAGCTTGATGCCAGTGCTAATTCAAGATGGTGTTTCTTTGGGGGCCGGATGCTCGCATACATAGGGATGGGTTCAAGGTGGATGGTTTGCACTGCGCTGAATGTCGCCTGGCTTTCCGGTTCTGCCGAAATCCGTTATTCTAATCCGGTTCTGTCTTTCAGCTTTGGTCGCAAGCTTTGGGTTTGCGCACGGAGCCCTGTCCAGTGCCCGACCTTACGGGGACTTCGAGGATCCAAGCAAACCCCGAACCCGAACCATGGCACCCGGAGGCTGCCCTTCGCAAGAAGTTGGCCGAGGCCACCGAGGCAGCCGGAGAATGGGAAGTGGGGATGCTCGTTGAGTTTCCCGTAGGTCCGCATGTGTCAGTGTGAGGTCTGCTTGTGCCTGAAGGTGCATGTGCATGCGTGAACTACATTGGCTGTGCATCGCATCAACGCCACTCTGAAATTGATTGAGCTCCGACGCTCAAACGGGCGCTTACATGAATCTCCATTGTTATGCTCACAAGGGGGGTTCATGCTATAGGCCCAGCCGCGCGCTGGAATGCATGCTCTCCCCAATCGCGAGCAGGGTGGATACTGCAATGTCAGTAGAGTAGAGCTTGTGGTGCAGGATGTCACCAGACAGAAGCGACTCGCTATTCTGTTTTCCTCCTGCCTGTTGCCTTTGCACTTCTGGTTCATTGCAGCACTAAAGAAAGTTTGTGCTGCGAGAGTTTGCCCCTCTCATGTCTTTCATTCTCAGTCCCGGTTGAATCCAACTTTGGCTACCAAACATCTGGTGGCCGACAAAGCACAGTTTCCTGGAAAGGATCCAAACCTTCGGACTTCGCCTGGAGAGTAAAGTAGAAGAAACCTAGGACTGTATTATTTCCATAGAGCCTTGTTGGCAGTCTCTGCCGTCCCAGATGTCGTACGAGCTCACCGTCCTCACTTCGAACCATATTATTCTACTGTTGATTTGGTCATCGGTTCACAGCACAGGGTATCCTGCAGGCTTGCACCTTAGACAAAGACTTTGCAGCCGGCAGCGTCGGAGCCGACAGGAGCGTGATGTCAAAACTATCCTGGAAGCGCGCGGCTCAGAATGTGCACGTTGCTTCATAGCTTAAGGTGACGTTTCCTGTATGAACTGCGACGAAGCCAGTGGCAGAGCAAGTGTGGCAGAGACGGCAGGACAAGAAGACGAACAAAAACAACAAAGAGAAAGAGGAAGAAGCAGCAGAAGCAGAAGCAGGAAAAGAAGCAGTAGACGAATAACATAATCAAGAAAATAGTAGGAAGAGAAGCACGGGCGTAAGCAGCATTTTTTAAATCTTAAACATTCAGAAGGAGAAGAGGGGGCTTGCTGTAGATCAGTTTCCTTCACAGTACCTATTGTACTGGTCCGCCTTGGGCCTTAAGCTGTTGCAACAAGGGACCGTAGGTTAGACCAAGCCCAGGTGTTCCGACCAGCTCTGAGCCTCGGTGTCGATCCTAAGGCGCGGCAGAGCTCTCACTCTCTCTCTCTCTCTCGCTCTCTCTGTTCTCTCTCTATGTATATGTCTATGTGTATGTGTATGTTTTTTTTTTAAGTGTGTATCATACGGTGTGTAGTATGCACGGTGTTATGCTATGTTTCGTGAGTTGATGTAGGATGTCCTCCATGCAGCATTTCGAAGCTTTTACATGGTGTTTGTCGTGTTCGTTGCGCATATCGATGTATGTCATGTATGTAAAAGTCACGCAGCACCTCTGGTGCGACTTATGTTTAGTTGGGGACAGGGGTCCTATTAGATCATTGCCGATTACACGCATGCCATCTCGGACGGCGTTTACATGGGGGAATGTCTTGTTTGGGTGAAGCAGCTTGCAGGGTTGCGCTGGATGTAAGATAAAAGCAAAAATACACATGATATGATATGATATGCAGAGACGGTGCAACATAAAACAGTGTAAAATAGTATAACAAAAGTTTATTGTGATAGAATGTAAGGTAACAAAGTACCTGCTGGATGCAACGGCAGAGAGAGAGATAGTGTATAACATCACAAGAAGACATGATATGGTATGCTGTGAGACAGCATGAGAGATGCCATGAGTTGTCATGATGTGTCTTGACATTTTATGATAAAAGGCATAATCCATTCTAGCATAACCTAACAGAAGTGGACATATCATATACAATGTATGTAATTTGCCATACAGTACGCAACATTCTAGTTTGCAACAGTTGTTGTGTAGTCAAAGATGCATCTTCTTCTCGATGCGGGCTGCAGCCTGCCATACATGAAACCTGGCCCAGGAGTTGGAGTGCGCATTCCGGGCAGTGAGATCAGAGGCGGGGTTTATGCATTCCTTCTGGGCATCGGTGCTGTACCGAGTGCTATTGGGTCTGTCAAATTTTGGGGCACCATGTTTCCGGAATCGCATTGCCATGGCTGGCAAAGGCAGCAACATGAGGCACCAGCTCTGGGTATTCATATCGGCCTGTTGAGGCACAGATGAGTTTTATGACCGAGATGGAGAGTGCTCGCCAACGCCTGAGCATCGTCGAGTCGACTAAGACTTCTGCAGACTGCTCATGTCCTGGAGCATGCTGTGTGATTGAACGGACGAGTTCTGCAACGACGCAGAAGACGGCTTTTGCCGCCATTCTTAGCGATGGAGCGGTCGTCAGCTGGGGTCATGCTTTATCTGGTCTTTATCTGGTCCTGACAGTGAGCAGTTGCGAAATGTGCGGCAGCTCCAATCCTCTGCTGGCGCTTTTGCTGCCGTTCTTGACGGCGGCACTGTCGTGACTTGGGGGAATGCCGCCTGTGGTGGTGACAGTAGCGCTGTGCAGGATCAGCTGAAGACGGTGCAGCAGATCCAAGCCTCGGACGGCGCTTTTGCTGCCGTTCTTGGTGATGGAACTGTCACAACTTGGGGTCATGTTGCCCGTGGTGCCTGCAGCAGTGCTGTGCAAGATCAGCTGAAGACGGTCCAGCAGATCCAAGCCTCCTTCACTGCTTTCGCCGCCGTTCTTGATGGATCGGTCGTGACCTGGGGAAATGCTGGTGATGGTGGTGACAGTAGAGCTGTGAAGGGCCAGCTGAGGAATGTGCAGCACATTCAATCCTCCCGTGCGGCTTTTGCGGCCATTGTTAGCGATGGGTCGGTCGTGACCTGGGGAAAAGCTGGAAGTGGTGGTGACAGTAGTACTGTGCAGGGCCAGCTGAAGAATGTGCAGCAGATCCAAGCCACCAACACCGCTTTTGCTGCCATTCTTGGCGATGGATCCGTGATAACCTGGGGTGATACCTACTCAGGGGGTGACTGCAGTGGTGTACAGGATCAGCTGAAAACTGTGCAGCAGATCCAAGCCTCGGACTGCGCTTTTGCTGCCATTCTCGGCAATGGATCCGTCGTGACCTGGGGAAATGCTGGTGCAGGTGGTTACAGTAGCACCGTGCAGGCTCAGCTTCAAAGTGGGAATAGGTGACGGTTCTGCTTCTGTGCTTCGGTCTGGGCATAGCGAGCAGCGCGGTGCAGCAAAGATTTGCGCCAGAGTCTGCAGAGGACGGGGTTGTTGATGCACCCACTCAGGGTTGGCAGGCCGTGTGTGAAGCTGAAATTTCATCTGCCCGCATGGCCTTGAAAGCAGTACCCAAGCCTGTGCTCACCCAAACCAGGCCATGTGGCTCTTCGGCTGTCCGGAGCTTTGGATGAGATCGAGGCCCATCCGAGCACAAGCCTCGGAATCCCTTATCGGACTTATGTGTAGTTCCGGGAGAAACTTTGCAAAATGCTTTGGTGGCAATATTTGGCTGTATTGTCTGCTGCTCTTGACAGTTTTGCTTTCAGTTTTGCCTGCCACCCTCCACTTACTTCAACTGCAGCAGAAGGTCTGACTCCCCGCCCGCCCCTCCGCCGTTGTCTTCCGTCCTTGAGCCTGGGAGGCGAAAGTGACCAAGCACACGCAGGAGAAGGCTGGGTCTTGGTTTTTTTCAAGGTCTCACTTCTAGGACGTCGGCTCGGGGACAGGCAACTGATTTGTTCTGAGAAGGCGTGCCAATGGTGGGTTGCAGGTTGAAATTGCAATTTGGCCGTCAAGCTGCGGTTTACGTGAGAGGGGCACACCAGAAGTTTTGAATTTGATGTCCCGTCACCAGAGACGCACCTTTGTGATTGTGCCGAGAGCCAGGTGGACCGTCTCGGTGCTGCTTTGGAAGAGCGTGTGCCTGGCTCCCAGCATCTGGTCGCATGGCTGTGAACCCCGACCATCGAGGCTGCTCCTTCTTGACTGTACGCAGAAAAGGGCCGCGACAATCACCACAACCAGCGCAGATCAGCGCAGATTCGACTACATGCTACAGCTTGAACCTTGCAAGATCCAACGTCAACCTGTCATGAACCAAACCAGAGGTCGTGAGTCTCGCTTTGGACATCCGTCTTTCGATTCCTCTCTCCGTAAGTCTGTTCAGGTCACAGACGCTAAATGCCCGGATTGAGAACATAGCCGACCGACACCTGGCTGCAAGCTTGCTTCTGAGAAGGTCGCTTGGTGTCTTGCCTGCGAGATCTGGGCTCTCTCGGAGTGGCTTCCCGCACTTACGTAGCTTACGGTAGCCGTCGTCGAGTCTAGACGCTCTGGACTACCCATGCATCCCCAGGTCCCAACACCAGAAGGGCAAGTCTGGGAGAAAAGCCTGAACATCCAACGTAGGAGGTCTGCCGTGGCAGTTCCTCAATGAAGCATCGGCGTTCAGTACCGAAGATTTTGGCTTTGTCGGCCTTAAACTGTGGCCGCACTCCGGAGGCCAGCACTAGTGGAGCCCATCGGCTGCCCATGCATCCTACCCATAGTTGCTGAGCTTGTTTGATGCTTGTCTTTGCTTTGGCGCCTGCCCCTTCGTGCGAGGTGTGTCCAAAGCAGTTCTCAGCCGTGATGGGCATCAGGAGCAAGCAGCTGGTTGATCATGCGGCCGGGTTTCTGAGCCTCACGCTGCCTGACGCTGCCAGTTCTTGGCTATATCTGTATCTATATCTATATCTACTTATATCTACGTATACCCGCATACGTGTCTACCTGTCTCTATCTCTACAAGTCCTTCAGGAGCCTAGCCATGCCACGGCTCCGCCAGCGCCCGTCGAGGCCTGAACCGCCGACATGATTTCGGCGCTGGGCACTGTAGTTCTCCTAACAAAGTGCCTTGTCATCCGAACGACCACCGTGCCACTGCGTTAGTTCATCAGCTCTCGCCCTGTTTCCGATCGGAGCAGTGCAGGCTCTGGAGGCGTTGGTGCAGACCGTCGCCAATCTCGAGCAAGATGTGCGCAAGCTGCAGGCTGCTGGAGCCGCGATAGCTGACTAAGAGCCTAAAGCTCACAGCCGAGACCTCGAGCGGCTCGAGCGTAGAACGAACCAAAACCACGGACTGGCCTCTGTTATGACACGAGCGCAGGCTGAAGCTGGGGCAGCCAGGCTGCAGGAGCTTGAGAAGAAGGCGCGACAGGGGGCTTGGGGTGCAAGGCTGGCTTATCTTGCGCTTGAGATGCTTGTGGAGTGGCTGTTAGCTCTACTCAGTGGTGTGGCCTGATGCGGGTGAGGATTTAAAGTCAGACCTTCTGGGAAGCAACCATCGCATGAGCATCTCAATGTGCGTTTACAAAGCTAAATCACCTGCTGCACATCCTTCCCCTGCTCCTTTGATTCAAGGAGTCGGGGCCTAGACGAAGGGGGCAAACAGCAACAGACCCTCTGCCGGTGGGAAGATTTCTTGAGAGACTGCCCCTTAACATGAACATTGCAAGCCTGCGAATAGACGGGTCTTTGGAGAGGCCCGTACGAAAACATGATGTTTGCTTGTTGCTTCGTCGCGCAGGATTTGTTTTCGAACGATGGGTAAATCATCGAAGTTTCGGAAGCCTTAGAAGCGTAGAGTCCACATCCGAAGTCCTTCAATCCTGGATCCAAGGCGGCATGAATGTGCCGAGCTTCCAGCAAACACTTGCATTCACGTATCTCTCTTGAAGCCACAAAGGCCTGCAGAATGTAGCCCGCGACACAAACCAAACTGCACCAGAGACACAGTTTCGAGATGATCGTGTGGTTTTGGGGATGGACAGCTTCAGGATGTCAGCAAGGGCTTCGGCTTCTGACATCAAGGGATTGACGAATGCCCGAGCCGTAGATGACCAAAGCCTTGCATGACCCACATGACCCTAAGACCTCATTGCTTTAAGACGTTTTAGTCTCGTCACCGCGACGGATGCCAGCATCCTGGAAGAAGAGAAGCATTTTGTTTTTTTGCCACGGCATCCTGACTGGTACCGGGGCGCCTCCCGGCCCACCATCTGGGAAGGTCACGCGCGACATCAAGGACCTGCAGCAGCAACTCACGCAGCTTGCGAAGGACTGGGATGCGGAGGCGACCGCTGAAGAGAGCGCAATTCTTGATGAGGACCTTCAGGATGTGGCGCCAGTTTTCGGCTTCCGTGGTCGCGCTGTCGGGTTTGAAGCCTTAGGGGCCCGTTAGGTTTTCGCTTGCAGTTCCGGGCCGCAAGAAACAAGGAAAGGCCTGCAAGAAGCATTGGCTTCTGCGAGGTACAGCCCTCCAGAGCTCCGGCGGCTCTACGCCTGAAAAGGTGAATGATCGCATGCGCCAAGGATCCCGGACCTCCAAGCCCTAACCAAACACATCGCTTCTCAAGCTTCAGATAAGACGTATGTTTTCAATAACACAAACAAATTAAGCAAACAAAATGCGAATATGCTCCACTGAATTCCGAAGGCGACCCAGCTCGTGACCCAGCTCGAAAGGCGCATCTCGCGTCAGCTGTCGGGCGACACGGACTCTGAGGCTGTGGATAAGAACATATAAGAACCCTTTGAAGACCTCGTCTAAAGCAGAGCCCCCGATGCATAGCGGCATGGCGCTCCTATATTCGTTCTCGGTGGCTTTTGGTTTGGGTCGTCCTGCGGCCAAACATGAACGCAGAGTGTCGTGTGAGCAGGAACAGGAAGAGCGAGTCCCGCCACATAAAGAATTTCTGGAAGGCAAAGAAAAGCCGACGAGTCTCGGCTTTCTTGTAGAAGGGGTTCACGTGAGGCTTGGATTTCAGGTCATGTACTCCTACTGTAAGTCCTTGGTCCGTGAGCGGGCCAGCGGCCAGGAGCTACAAAGATGCCCTGGAGCAAGTGGGGGGAGAGAAGAAGTTGGAGGAGTTTAGAGAGCTGAGTGGCCGGCCTTCATTCAGATGATACGCTTTTTGCCTTTGTGCGTTTACCCCGCGCCTCAGACATCCTCAGACATCCTCAGACATTGCATGAAAGAGATGCCTACAGGCAGAAGCCTCATGGAATCCTACAAGGTGGCTCCTGAGATGGCGGAAGTGCTTTCGAGAGATTCGAAGGCGCGACTTGCTTACAGCGTGAAGCTCAACTACCAGAAGTATGTGAATAATCTGGACGAGCTGATCGAGCGCTGCAAGAAGTTCCAAAAAGTCTTCTTCGACAAAGCTCCAGCCTTACAAGTGTTCGGCCGTGAAAGTGGACTGGTTCAGCTGTGGAGTTTGCCTGTGGAGTAGCAGGTCAAGGAGATCGCGACGAAGACAGGTGGAAAGAATTGCAAGCCGCCATTAAAGTCCAAAGAGCGGTGCGAAGCAAAAGCGACGTTCAAGTATCGCGACGCAAGCGGCGACGTGTCCTGGCAGCTTGGCTCCACGATATTGAACTGTTGAGATTATGCAACCAGAAAAAAACAGATAAATAAATAGCTAGCGTATCCTTCCTACCTACCTACCTACCTACCTGCCTGCCTACCTACCTACCTACCTACCTGCCTACCTACCTACCTACCTGCCTGCCTGCCTACCTACCTACCTACCTACCCTAC